>JAOYFF010000039.1:495580-507896 GCA_025773925.1 Cryptomyrus ogoouensis | reverse complement strand
CGCCCAGCGCAAGGGATGAGAACGGAGAGAGAGAGAGGAAAGCGCGGGGGGGGGGGGGGGGGGGGGGGGGGGAAAGGGAGAGAGAAGAGAGAGAGAGAGAGAGAGAGAGGGAGAGGGAGTGAGGAGCTGGAGCAAGGCACGGATCTTCATCACTCCTCCCCCTTCCCCCCCTCCTCCCCCCCCCGTCTCTCTTATATTGAAAGTGTTGAGGGTCTAACATGATCGCAGAGCTCGCTGTCTCCAGTGCTGCACGGAGTCGGGCGCCGCTCAGCGCCGGAGCATTTCATACGGAATAGGCAGCGGCACGGCTGAGGAGGCTCAGGGGTCCCCCGAGGCAGGAGCTGCAGAATCACTGTCCCCGGAGCGGAGCGCTTTACTAAACGGTTATAATGTGCGGGAGCGCCGGTGCGGGATCGCTGCTCCTCTGCCTGATCGCCTTTGTCCAGCAGCCGGCTCACGCTTCGGGGAGCAAAGCCGCTCAAGGTGAGCCCTGCGGGGGGAAGCGGCTCGGCCAGGTGCGCAGCTGGCAGTGTGCTATTTTGGGAGGGATGGGTGGGAAATTAACTTTCAAAGTGATCCGGGAAATGTGCCCGGCAATTTAATACCAGTTTAATGAAGTGCAGGATCTTGGGCGCTCTTTGACTCTCTCTCTCTCTCTCTCTCTCTCTCTCTCTCTCAAAGTTAAAGGCTTTAAACGCTTTTAAAATGTTTAAGTAAACTAAAGCTGCCGGGTTTGATCTCAGTGATGATCCTTTCGCCTGAAAATTCCTTCTAACACCTTACACCTTAAAAAGCCTTTAATCGCATCACTTTATGGTGCAGATGAGAAACGAAAGTCTGAAAGGTAAATATCCGGGATGGACCCCCGTTTATGTCTCACCTGTCCCACAAAAATCAAAAAGCTAAATCAAACTTGCATTAGTTTCGTTAAACCCTCACTTCTTTCACGTTATGTTACCGTATTAGGCATTATTTTTTTACTCTGGAACTTTACAGTGTATGTATCACTCTTAGACAGTATTTGACACCTACTTGTAGAGGTGCTCTCAGGTGGGCAGTAGAGTCAGTAATATGGCTGTAATGAAAACCCCAAATCGCAAGCCTTGCATTGCAATAAAGTTTTGGCTGAATTTTACATTAAGCGGATTGAGTGAAAACATACACGTAGCCAAATAATGTGCTATCTTGGTATTTATGTATCATGGTGTGCACAACAGCAACAGCAATAATAATAATAATAATAATTATTATTATTATTATAGCAAGAGTAACAATCATAACAGACAACAACAACGATGATGATGATGATAATAGTAGTAATAATATTTGGTGTTGCGTTTGTTATGATAGTATTGTTTGTTAGTCTGAATTGCACAATGAAAGTCAGCAAAGGGTCTCTCTCTTCCTCTGTCTTTCTTTCTCTCTTTATCTCTGTTACTCTCTTTCTCACTATGTTCAGTGGTGTCACGCTGAGACACACAAAAAGACACAGAGAAGCAGAGGAGGGGGTAAAAATG
Organism: Cryptomyrus ogoouensis; assembly: GCA_025773925.1. Classification (NCBI taxonomy): domain Eukaryota; kingdom Metazoa; phylum Chordata; class Actinopteri; order Osteoglossiformes; family Mormyridae; genus Cryptomyrus; species Cryptomyrus ogoouensis. The sequence goes on along the minus strand of JAOYFF010000039.1, from coordinate 506,379 downwards.
ACTATTTTGCACCCTGGGTGGTCCTGCTCCTACTTGTGGGAAAAACTAATATTTACCTTTTGCAAGGAGACGTCTTTTAATTTGCGAAACATTGATTGCACGCCTTTTGATGTCTGGAGTCTGGAAGGTGACCATGACATCAATCGATGTGTGGGGACGATGGCACAGTGACTGGCTGGTTGGCACCCGGACCGAGATTTGGCAGAGATACAGCCTTTTCCTGCCTAGCCAGGCCTGGCCGTCCCCTCTGGTGGCACAGGTCCTGTCCAGATGATTATCTAGGAGTCCATCAGACACTGTGGCATGTCCAGCCAGATACAAAGACTCCGATGGGCATTTGGCATCGGTCAGAAGAATGACCGGGGGTGGATTGTGGAAACATAGTGAGTGCGAGTATGTGACGGCTTCAGGGGACAGGGTGGGGGTGGGGAGTGCCCGGGACAGTGAGGGAGATTAACGGGAAGTCAGCGCATGATGGCGGGGTTTATTTAACACAGATGTAGCTGAGAAGCGTCATCATCCATCAGCAGCGAAGCCTTAATTACAGATCAGTGTTGGAAGCATTGAAACATGAAGGGGAGTAAGAGATGGGGGGTGTGTTTCGGAGGTGGGGGGCTCGGACTCCCTGGTTGTGTTCTGGAGCTGCCCCCGCCACCGGTGGGCCAACAAGGTGACAGGCAGACATGATGTCATTCAGTCCCTGTTTCCTCTGTGGCCGGGGGAGAGCGCCCCCTGGGGGTGGATGCCAGAGGTGTCCAGGCAGCAGGGTGGGAGTCTGAATTTCCCTATTTGCAGTTCTGGGAAAGCCTGCAGGCAGGGCTACACCCTCAGGTGGTGCCTGGGGGGGGGCTCACTGTTTGAGGGGAGGAGGGATCTGGAGCCAGCAGGATTTGGTTTTCCAGGCCTGGTACCCCCTCACACTTGGGGAGGGACACAACCAGTCCTCTTACAGCGTGACACCGATGTGCTTTAGACTAACAAAGCTCTCACAGTCCCTCATTTGCTAGCTGATCTTTGGCTTTGGCTGTTTGAGCCTCTGGGGAAGGTTGCTGCTCCTCCACAGAGACCATGCTGTCGAGTACCATGACCCTCCTCTCAGCACCTACGTGTGTCCGTCTCACCAGTCACTGCGGGGAACAGATGAGCTCCTGCAGATGGCGTGTTACGATCTGCCCATCCTGTGTGCGTGTGTCCTGTTTGTGTGTAACCTGTGTGCACATGTACCATGAGTGTGTGTCCCATGTCCTCTATGCTTGTGTCACATGTGCATGTGTCCTATGTGCTCACGTCCCATGTATGTGTCTCATGTGTGTATGTCCTGTGTCTGCACTGGGCTGCCGCATGTGACCGCTGTTCCTCGCTCTTCGTCCCTCCGTCTCACATTCACACACGCACCCAGCCTGTGTCACGAAACGGCACATGTCAGGATTCACACGCTGCTGTCGGCACAGGACTGGCACATGCTTTCGCATGCAGTGTACGGCACGTGCAGATACGCCGTGTGGCTGTCAGGTGACCTTCCTGTTACACCGAGACGCGGGAACGGTGCTGCGTGCTGCTGGCATGTGCTGTCACTCACCCACCCACTCCCATGTGACACTGCCTGCCGCTCCCCGCTTACTGTCACTGTACCTCCTAACCACTGCTGGTGGCACCCGTTTTGGGCCCCTCATGTAGCACTGTGTCCTCCTCTTATCTGAGGTCTGCCGGGCCTGTGGTTCCTCCAGAGCTTTTTCGGGTAATTCGGGACAGTCTGGAAAAGCCATTAAGCACCAACATGGCAACCGGGGGCGCCAGAGACACCACTGGCCGCTGACACATAGCAGACAGTTCATGTGACCTCTGTTGGCCCCACCTTCTGGTCAGGCACTTCCTGTCAGGTGACCCATTTCCTTGCTTGACGATTTGCTTGTTTGAGGTCATGGGGCAACACGGCTCAGTTCTTTAATGGACCGTCCCTGAGTGTGCCCCCCCCTGCCCCCCCGTCCCTCACTGACAGTTCCGTTAATCCGCTGCTCATGTTATTCTCACTCAGCTTTAAAATTGTGAATACGAGAGCAGCTTTTTTCATGTGTGTCGTGGCTGAATGCGAGGTGCTGATGGACGCCCCAAGCTGGGGGCTCTGTTTGTTCTGTGGGGTTTTGTTATATTTGCGCCCTGGGTAATGACAGCAGTTCCCGCCCCCCCCCCACCGCGGGCTGGATCACACACGCTGTCTGGGCCCCGGGTGCCGAAACACATATTTAAGGTGTGATTTTGTGAAGCTGCTTGGTGCTCGTGCAGATCCTGGCCACGCTCAGGAATGTCTGGCTCCCACACACTGATGGGGGGGGGGCGCTGGGTGCTGCTTAAGGCCCCGCCCACCTGCCTGGGGTCTCATGCCCATCTCACCGCCAGTTTCTCTGCATGACGCAGATAATGCACACAAACATGCACATGGATGCACACACACATAGGCACATGGATATACACACAGACACACACACAGGTTTGTAATTATATCTTTGTGGGGACTCTCCATTCATTTCTATGGGAAAAATCCTAATCCTGACAATTAAAACCTTAACCCCTACCCAGCCCTAACCTTAACCATAAGTAACCAAGCAAAATACAAAACTTCAGTTAACAAATACGTTTTTTTTAAATTACATTTTTATAAAATTCAGATTAGTGTTAGGGGGCACCAACATTTTTTATTTTTATCTTTATTATCTTGTGGAGGAAATCTGGTCCCCACAATGTAATAATTACAAACACACACACACACACACACACACATCACTGACCCCTTGACCCCCGAAGCTCTTAGAGCCCATTTGTTATTTGCAGTGTAATATAAACAGAGTGTTTGAAATGAGCCCTGTAATCACACCCCCCCTTTGCTCCCTGTGTGGGGGTGGTCCTTGTGTCTTTTGTTTCTGCCGGATGGGGCGGTGCCGGACGGGGTGGGCTGCTGGTACGCCGTGCCTCAGCGCCTGGTTCTGGGAATCGGGTCCCAGGGGAGCAGACAGCTGGGCGTGGGCTTGGATCAGGCGAGTCGCCGATCGGCATTGCCGTTATCCAGTGTGCCGGTGGGTCCAGCCTGCTGTGAGGTCTCTTGTCCCACACCTTTAGGTCACTGAGTCAGGAAGGGCCGGCCGGGGGGGTGGCTGTTTACAGACCCCTCTGTTTACATTCCTGCAGGCCAGCGCTGGCTTCGGGGATCAGCTCCGGATGGATGCACGGAAACGCTCTCGTTTTGCTCCGTAATGGAAAAATGCTGGTTGTAGCTGCTGAGGAGGAGGCTGGGGGGCCTTTGGCAGGCCACAGCCGTAGCGGGTCGCTGCAAGGCCGGATCTGCTCCCCCCCCCTCTCAAAAGGTGCTGGCTGATGAATTTGGTCAGTCCGGCGTGTTCCCACGGCCCTTGCAGGCCCCCCCAGAAGGTCCGGCATTGATGGCCCCCCCGGCCAATGCGGCCAGGCCGCGACCTGGATCCTGCTGTGTTGAGACATTGGGCACTGCTGGGGGGCTGACCGTAGCAACTCCACTGTTTTTGTCATGTTGGGGGCTCCTCTGTTGTCTTGGGTGCCCCAGGGAAATGTGCACAGTGGACACCTGTAGACAGGGGCTCAGTTGATGGTGCGGTGTCCTCGTGGAGCAGCTAATGACCGTGCTGCTGTCTCCACTCTGCATGTGGTGCCATGTTATGCCCAGTAGGGGGCGCCCCATGGAAATGTGTATGGCCCAGGGTGGGGGGGGGTCACCTGTGGACAGGGGCTCAGCTAATGGTGTGTTGTCCCCACGGAGCAGCTAATGACTGTGCTGCTGTCTCTGCTCGGCATGCGGCGGTGTGTCATGGAGCTGTGTGAAGGAGAGCTTTGTACCTGCATGTATGTGCATTCAAACACATCGAACATAAGTGATGCAAAGAAGGGTTCATCATGTCAGATGCTCCATGACTCCCTGTGTGACGGTGACAGTGACAATGACAGCAAAGGTGACAGTGACAGTGACAGTGACAGGATGGAGCAGCACAGGGGACAGTCACGTCGTTCTAAGTGTGTGAGTTTGTTGCTGTGTCAGTACGGCCCGTTCAGGTGTTATGGACCGGGGTGTCTCCTTAACACAGATACAGGGTGTTGGGGATTGGGGGTGTCCCCTTAACACAGATACAGGATGGCAGGGATTGGGGGTGTCCCCTTAACACAGATACAGGGCATTGGGGATCAGGGTGTCTCCTTAACACAGAAACAGGGTGTTGGGGGTCGGGGTATCTCCTTAACACAGATACAGGATGGCAGGGATTGGGGGTGTCCCCTTAACACAGATACAGGGCATTGGGGATCAGGGTATCCCCTTAACATAGATACAGGGCGTTGGGGATCAGGGTGTCCCCTTAACACAGATGCAGGGCGTTGGGGATCGGGGGTGTCCCCTTAACACAGATATAGGATTGTTGGGATCGGGGGTGTCCCCTTAACACAGATACAGGACATTGGGGATCAGGGTGTCCCCTTAGCACTGATACAGGATGGTAGGGATCAGTTGTGTCCCCTTAACACAGATACAGAGTGTTGGGGATCAGGGTGTCCCCTTAACACAGATGCAAGGCGTTGGGGATCGGGGGAGTTCCCTTAACACAGATACAGGATGGTAGGGATCAGTTGTGTCCCCTTAACACAGATACAGGGTGTTGGGGATCAGGGTGTCCCCTTAACACAGATGCAAGGCGTTGGGGATTGGGGGAGTTCCCTTAACACAGATACAGGATGGTAGGGATCGGGGGTGTCCCCTTAACACAGATTCAGGGTGTTAGGGATCGATGTGTCTCCTTAACACAGATGAGGGCGGTGTCATGGATGGGGGTGTCTTCTTAACACAGATATAGGGTGTTAGGGATCAGGGTGTCCCCTTAACACAGATACAGGGTGTCATGGATCGGGGTGTCTCCTTAACACAGATGAGGGCGTTGTCATGGATGGGAGTGTCTTCTTAACACAGATACAGGGTGTTAGGGATCAGGGTGTCCCCTTAACACAGATGCAGGGTATTGGGGATCAGGGTGTCCCCTTAACACAGATACAGGGCGTTGGGGATTGGGGGTGTCTCCTTAACACAGATGAGGGCTCATCATTGATAGGGTTGTCCTCATATCACAGCTGCGGGGTGTGTCAGGGATTGGGAGTATCCCCTTTAACACAGATGAGGGGGTGTTGGGGTTCAGGGACGCCCCCGTAACATGAGGAGGGAGGTATCGGGGATTGGGGGTGTCACTGTAACAGAGATGAGGGAGGTGTCAGGGACTAGGGGTGTCTCCTTAACATAGACACATGGTGTTTGGGTTCGGGGGTGTCCCCTTAACGCAGATGAGGAGGGTGTCTGATATTGGGCTGTCCGCTTAAGCCTGTGCTTCTTTTGTCTTTTTATTCATTGTTACATTATGCGGTGATAACATGGCAAGATTACATCCTGATACCACTGCAAAATTACACACTGATAACATGGCAAGATTATTCATGGATAACATGACAAGGTCACACACTGATAATAGGACAAGATTACATGCTAATAACATGGCAAAATTACACTGTGATTCATGGCAAAATTATGCACTGACATCGTGACAAGGTTATGCACTGATAACAGGGCACGATTACATGCTAATAACATGGCAAGATTACATGCTGATAACAAGGCAAGATTATTCACTGATAATATAACAAGATTACACACTGATAAAATAGAAAGGTTACACCATGATAAAAGGGCAAGATTATGCATTGATAACAAGATAAGATTACATGCTGATAACATGGCAAGATTTCACACTAACACAGCAAGATTATGCACTGATAACAAGAAAACATTACATGCTAACACAGCAAGATTGTACTATGATGACATGGCAAGATAACATGCTGGTGACTTGACAAAATTACACACTGACATTGATGACATAGCAAGATTACAGACAGTTATCTTGATGCTGTTTCACACAGTTATCATGAAGCAACTCCAGGAACATTTTTGTTTCTCTGTTCTGTCCGTCTTGCGTGAATGTGTGTCTGCTCTGTACAGCCCATAATATTCCAGAACTGTATGCCAGATAAGCTGTATAATTAGTGATACTTTTACATTTAGGTACTGTTTGTCTGTTTTCTTACATTAAGAACATCATTGGAGGAGTTAATCATTATTCATCCTGGTGCTGTTTGCTCACCTACTTACACTTGATGGTCTGGGCCTGGTTTGGAGACATAGGCTTTGTGTGCTGATCTGCCGGCAATAGAGCTTTGAAGGCAGAGGGAAGGCGGGCGGCGGATGATTCTGGTATTTTCGTTTGAGGGTTTACATGCTCACAGCAGCCCGGACAGAGCGTGCCTTCATTCAGCCACAGCCACTGCTAAATTTACTCACTTCTGCCCTCACGTTGACGTCTGTATTTCATCACCTTTCAAGAAGTGGTCTCCTCCACCTGACAACCCGTGAGCCTCGTGGACTGTTGCCGTGACCATCCTGTCACCATCGACCAGGTCCTGGACACGCTCACTCATTCAAGTTCCCAGCACAGTACCACGAGTGGGCACAGGTCCGAGCCAACTATTAAAAAAAGTCTACTCCTCTGCTCTCCCCAGTGATGCTGCGAGCTCTTGTTAATGTGTTTTGTGGTCTCCGGGCAAGTTTCACACATACTGTAAGTACACAAGGGACCAGGGTTTCCATGGAGGTATCCTGGTGGTGTTATTACAAGCATCTAGCCGTTACTAATTACCAGGCAGGGAACAGACAACTCATTACTCCCAGTCCAGTAACCATCGAAAGACCCCAAGATACCTACAAGGTACATGACTAATTATTGGATTCATAGATGCTTATTTTTGGAGAAGATCTCACCATCTTCAGTGGCTCTCAAAAAGAGACCTGGCAGCACCACCATGAGTCATAGTCTCGGCTCTGTTGTGAAGGTTTTAAGCAAACACAGGAAGCCTCCTCACATCAAAAATGCTCAAGGTTTGCTCACTGGTAGGATTCCAGCAGTCCTGTACTGCCCTCTGCCATCCACCCTCCCATCCCCCACTGTTCCAGGGGAGGAGGTCGCTTCTGGAGCCTGGTCTCTTCACCCTCCCTGGGCAAACCCCAACAAACACGGAGGGTCTCAGCGTGCAAAGTGAACACACCTCCGCACACATAATTACCATTCCCCCAGGGCCTCTCTTGCACCTTCTGCTGTCAAGACCAGAAGCTTTCCTTTGTCTGTAGGAGGGCGGGTAGATGTGGTTGCAGCAGGTTGTTTAGCTGAAAGAGGGGAGGTGTAGGTGGTTCCAACAGGTCTTTTGGGTGGAGGATGGAAGGTGGAGGTGGTTACAGCAGGTATTTTGCCTGTAGGTGGGCAGGTACAGGTGGTTCCAGCAGGTTCTTTGACTGGAGGAGGGGAGGTGGTTACAGCAGGTATTTTAGCTGTAGGTGAGCAGGTCCAGCTGGCTCCAGCAGGTTCTTTAGTTGGAGCAGAGGAGGTGGAGGAGGTTAAAGCAGGTATTTTGGCTGCAGGTGGGCAGGTACAGGTGGCTCCAGCAGGTTCTTTGGCTGGAGGAGAGGAGGTGGAGGAGGTTACAGCAGGTATTTTGGCTGCAGGTGGGCAGGTACAGGTGGCTCCAGCAGGTTCTTTGGCTGGAGGAGAGGAGGTGGAGGAGGTTACAGCAGGTATTTTGCCTGTAGGTGGGCAGGTACAGGTGGTTCCAGCAGGTTCTTTGGTGCAGAATGTGGGAACGTTTCTCAGGGCAGTTACTAGGGCGGTGTTAGCAAGCATTTTGTTTCCCGAGCATGCATGGGAAGGTCCCCAGACCTGGACCGCGGACCATGTTGATTAAGATGTGCTTCTCTTTGGATTCAGAGAGGCTCCAGTGAGGATTCTTGCGGCCCCGTTTTTGGCCAGAGGCAACATGGACATGAAATAGGCACGGCTGCCTCTGTTTCATTTTTTTTAAATGCCAGATCACTCCTGGCCTGAAGCTCAATAATGAGTTTTTGTTCCTCTCAGTCTGCATTTTCCAGCTACTTCATCTTGACTTGTCTCTAAGCTGTTCCTCCTGTGGTTCTCTGGCCACCTCACTGTTATCGCGTCGAATTCGGTGCAGCCGCTTGCCAGCTGATGAGTTGCAAATTTCTGTCGCCTTTGCCATGTGACAGTCATGCGACTCGGCAAACTGACCAGAGCCTCCTGGGCCGGGATGCCCCACTGCAGTGGAATGGGAGGCTGGCCTCTGAGGAGACCTGCAGCTGCACCACTGAGGCTGCACAGTAAGAGTGTGTAGGCTGGGAATGAGAGTTGTGAGGTGTGTTCGGTGTTTGACGCGCTGCGACACGGCAGCCTTGGCAGAGCTGCATGGCCTCCCCCGCCAGGTAAATCACCTCTCTCTGGGCAAAGATAAGGCCTAATACTATAGCACCCTTTTTCCAAAGAGGGAGGAGGGGGCTTTCCACTGCCAGTCCCATCCTAAAATGTGCGGAATGTGGCTTACCTTGTGCCCCACGGCTTTGGAGACAGCTTCAGATCTTTGGCCCAGGAATCCAAGTGACGGCATGGCTCTCCTCAGACTTAAGTGGCTTGATGAATCACAGAATAGGCATTCGGAGTCCATAAAAAGGTATCATACCGAAGGGCATCTGGACCGTGCCACTGCATGAGCTTCACAGGGGGTTCTGACGTAACAAGGTGTGGGCTGGCAGGGGCCCTCGGATGATCACGCAGTGTGTGAATGTGTCTCCTTCCCTCTTGGCTCCAGATTAACGTATGATTCCAGTCGTACTCAGTTCTGTAGAAACGCATGGAACCGGATTATGAGCCTCGGCGTTGCTGAAACGAAGGCTTGGGTTAGTCGGGAAGCTGCCTGACGTTTGTTTTCCCTCACGCCAAAGCACAAGGCTGGAGAGGCCATCGGGATGTGAAGTGGCACCGATGCGATGTGAGGGACTCGACTATGACCAGAGCACGGTGGACCTCTGGGTTCCCTTGTAAGGGGCCAGACTCTGACGGTGACATCTGGGTCAAGGTCTGCTTCTTAGCCTAATTTGAGGAGATTTAAAATGCTTTGAAAATTGGTCTCATTTAAAAATGATATAATTTCAGTATTTAATAAAATATGATGCGTTTGAATTTCTTTGAAGCAAAATGAGGGGGGAGATAGTGGTAGAGGAACGGGAGTAGAGAGAGAGAGAAAGAGTGAGAGAGGGGAACGGGGGGGAGAGAAGAATGGAGAGGGGGACAGAGGGAGAACGAATGGACAGTCATCTGATATCAGTTTTCCTGCAGGCGGGTTAGGGGTTTCACCCACCCCGTCTGAAAGGGCTCTAATGGGGGCATCCAAACCCCGACGGGTCTCAGCAGATCTGCTGGTTACTGATTACCCGTAAAAGGGAGGGTAATCCCCACCACCAGGGGCATTTAACAGGGATCAGGTCCCGCTTTATGTCCTACAGGCAGGATGCGGATCCAGGCCGTTACACTGTGATGCTCATTTATTTATCTCTGCTTAACTAGCCAGCTGCTTATTTATGGAGATGAAAGATGTGGTTTCCTGAAACGCCAGAGCTCACGTCAGTTTGTTTGTTTGAGTCTGCCCTGGACCGTCTCGCCAGCTAACATGCCATGGAGGACAGCGAGGGTGGTCAGACCCGGGATGCGAGTCGTTCTGACTCACCTGCTGACTCTGACTCACCTGCGGACTCTGACTCACACCATCTCTTCCCAGATGTGGATGAGTGCACGGAAGCACTGGACAACTGCAACATCGATGCTATCTGCCAGAACACGCCAAAGTCCTACAAGTGCATCTGCAAGTCGGGCTACACAGGGGACGGCAAGCACTGTGAAGGTAAAGGGTGCGAGTCGGGGTCCAGCGGCGCCTGGGGGGGGTCAAGCAAAGCGACATCAGATGCCTTAAAATGACATCAGGCCCATGGTCCTTCACTCCCTGCTGTGATAAAAATGTTGACTGTCACTCTGCCCAGTGATCCCAATCCCGCCTGGGCTCACATCCGGAAATTCTCCCACCCGATTGGGCCAGTCTGTAAGGCAGGGATCCTACAGGCTGGTGCTGGGTGTGACCAGCAGGGGGTGTCGTTCGAGGACATGGTAGGATGGGGGGAGGGCTGGTAACGGTTCAGTGTATTGGGCTGGATGGCAAGCACCAAAAACATGTTACACAATTTTTCAAATGGAGTTAAAAGCTGGAGGGTTGCGGGGGCAGGGCCTGGCTTCAGAGCGACCCCCCCCCCTGCACGCCATTATCCCGCCGCTTTTACTGCTGTTATTAGTATTACTGCTAAACCATATTTCATGGTGTCACTTTTTATGTTATTGTTTTTTAATGTATCTGACAATGCTGTGGTGGCTGCCTGCCCAGGCTTATGAAGTTTGCTTTATGAATCTAAGTGGCCTCGTAAAAGCTGCTCCAAAGGGGGCAGGGGCCCCCCCAGCAGCGGCGACTGTGATCCCTCATGAAGAGCAGGCGTGGCAGAATCCCAACCCCCGTGGGGCAGAAGCCCACATTCTCTACCCTGCTGCCCAAGTGTGGTGAGAGGTGTTCTGAAGCGTCAGGGGCGATGCTCATCAACAGCCAGCTTGATGAGGAGTGAGGTAGGACAGGACAGGAAGATTAAGATGGGTACAAGTCAGAGGAGGAGTGAGGCATGATTGGTAAGAGAAGGAATGAGGCCGGACAGGTCAGAGGAGGAGTGAGGCAGGACAGGTCAGAGGAGGAGTGAGGCATGATTGGTAAGAGAAGGAATGAGGCCGGACAGGTCAGAGGAGGAGTGAGGC
>JAOYFF010000039.1:460218-474060 GCA_025773925.1 Cryptomyrus ogoouensis | reverse complement strand
AAGCAAGGTGTGTGTGTGTGTGTGTGTGTGTGTGTGTGTGTGTGTGGGGGGGTCACTTGGGGTTTTTCAATGGAGTGGGACTGTGTGACTGGGGGTATGCATCAGTATTGGATGTGTCAGTTGGGGGTGTGTTTGTGGGGGGTGTCATTAGGACTGGGTTTTGAGGTGTGTCAATGGGTGTGTGTGTCAGTGAGGGTATCAGTCGGGGGTATCAATGGTGGTGCATTATCCTCTTAATGTCTGACACCAGAGCCTTCAGCCTGTCCCCACGCTTATGAAACATGGAGTGTGTGTATGTGTTTTTTTTTTTCAGATTCACGAGCAAGAGGCTTGAAAACACAGGAGCAAGAGCACTTTGGGGGCAGGTTTCCTTTTAGGGCGGGATGTGCTGTCGCCGTTGTCCTAACCCGGGTTACGTGTGTGTGGCCGCTGCGGGTCGTGAGCTAATACCCCCACTCTGCTGGGCGTGAGGCGCGTCCCAAGCACGGGAGCGAATCCCACAGGCCATCACCCCTGGCTCCGCCTCCACGTGACCTTTCTTAGCACAAGGTCGTCATGATTAAGACGTGCACTGAACGTGCAGGGATGACGTCAGAGCCAGGCGGAGGGATCCGGTTTGACGCGCACTGGCATGCTAAACCTGCTTTTTACAGCCCTCTGTACACTGTTTACTTGCTTCATCCTTACACTCTGCCTACTGACTCCGAAACCCAAAGGCCGCCGATATGTATGGAAGCTGAGATCTGGTGGCTCGTCCAGCATAGATCTCAGCCTTATAGTCCAAAGGCTACATTTCCTGCCAGTGGATATCGGCAAAAGTGCAGTGCTGCTTTCTGGCTGGGGTGGACATGCTGGTGGTCCCACCTAGCCCGCTGTTTTGGGGCTGCTGCCCCCTTCAGGCTGGCTGTGTTTCTTAGAAGCTGTAAATGACATAAAGAGGCCTGATGCCCGTCATGCTCTCAGTGCGGCGTCATCGTTGCAGGCGTGCTGTGACTGCGCTGCATCCCGCTGGGTGTCATTTGGATAAACCGCGTGCGCTGCTCAGTCACCTGTGTCGGGGGGGGGGGGGGTTGTCACAGTTACAGCACAGGGGTGCCCGGATCCTGCCAATGACAGACATGCACCTTGACCAGGTCGGGGGTTTCAGATCCTATTCAACCAAACAAATCCTCAGGGTCCCAAAGGAAGTCGGATTCATGGTCGATAGGGAAATCGGAGGGACTGGACATTTTGGGAGGCTCCACTCTGTAATATCGGGGGGGTGTGAGTTGGAGGCCCACACGGCTCCCCCTGCCCACCTGTCAGCCCAAACCCCCTCTGTCCTTGGCTCTGACCCGTGTCTAGCTAAATGCTTTCAGACAGAGTCCCAGGGCGCTCTCAGGCAGCGTGTCCTCCACACTGTAGGGCTTCTGCAGGGTCCTCTGAGGTTCCCAGGGGACAAGTTGGTTTTCCGTGTGGTTCCGCTGAAATATGGGGCAGTTTTACTCTTACAGAAAGTGGAACCAGCTACCGGTCACTCAGCAGAAGTGGGGAAAACGGAGGGTATCATGCGTCGGACGGAGTGAGAACGTGTGTGACATTCTTTATTAGCACGTTACCATGGCAGCACTGTGCCCATGCTGTCAGTGGTGGGGTGGGCTGTCTGCACCACCTTCAAACCAAATGTACAGGGGTGCCCCTCTCTCTTCAGCTCTGTTTTTAATTGGTTTAAACAGCTTAACTAATACAACTTACCAGACAATAACAAAGCTTTGTGTGTGTGTACCATCTCCTTGACTGTGCTGTGTGTGTACCATCTCCCTGACTGTGCTGTGTGTGTACCATCTCCCTGACTGTGCTGTGTGTGTACCATCTCCCTGGCTGTGCTGTGTGTGTACCATCTCCTTGACTGTGCTGTGCTGTGTGTATACTGTCACCCTAAGTATGTTGTCTGTTTACCGTCTCCCTGACTATGCTGTATGTGTACCATCTCCCTGGCTGTGCTGTGTGTGTATCGTCTCCCTGACTACTCTACGTGTGTACCCTCTGTCTGACTGTGTTGTGTGTGTATTGTTTCCCTGAGTGTGCTGTGTGTATGTACCATCTCCCTGACTGTGCTGTGTTGTGTGTGTACTGTACTGTCTCCTTGACTTTTCTGTGTGTGTGTACCATCTCCTTGGCTGTGCTGTGTGTGTATCGTCTCTCTGGCTGTGCTGTGTATCTATCGTCTCTCTGATTATTCTGTGTGTGTACCCTCTGTCTGACTGTGTGGTGTGAGTGTACCATCTCCCTGACTATGTTGTGTGTGTGTGTGTGTGTACCATCTCCCTGTATGTGTGTACCATCTCTCTGGCTGTGCTGTGTGTGTGTACTGTCTCCCTGACCGTGCTGTGTTGTGTGTGCACTGTACTGTCTCCCTGACTGTGCTGTGTGCATGTACCATCTCCCTGACTGTGCTGTGTGTACCCTCCGTCTGACTGTGTTACGTGCGTGTACCATCTACCATCTCTGACTGTGTTGTGTGTGTGCTGTTTCCTTGACTGTGCTGCGTGTGTACCGTCTCCCTGACTGTACCGTGTGTACCATCTCCCTGACTGTACCGTGTGTACTGTTTCCTTGACTGTGCTGTGTGTGTACTGTTTCCTTGACTGTGCTGTGTGTGTACTGTTTCCTTGACTGTGCTGTGTGTGTACCGTCTCCCTGACTGTACTATGTGTACCATCTCCTTGACTGTGCTGCATGTGTGCCCTCTGTCTGACTCTGCTGTATATGCTGTCTCCCTCAGTCTGCCCTTTCTTTCCACAGAAACCTGCGCGGTAAACAATGGCGGATGTGACAGTACATGTCATGATGCCACGACAGGAGTTCGCTGCAGCTGTCCTGTTGGCTTCATCCTGCAGCCTGACCGAAAGACCTGCAAAGGTGCCGTGCCTCCACCCTAAGAGCACCCATCCATCCATCTTCATCCCAGCCCTAAGGCCTTCTCCAATCATTTACTTTCTTATATAATAATATGAGTTATCCATCAATCAATCCATCCATCCATCCATCCATCAATCTATCCATCCATCCATCCATCCATCTTCACAGGGGGCCTGGAGCATCTCTCAGGCAGCACAAGGCTGGGGTACACCTGGGACAGGATGCCAGTCCATCACAGGGTATATGCAAATTTAGTCTTATACCTTGATCAGTCCAAATTGCCAGTACATCTCCCTGCATGTCTTTGGACCCAGGAGGAAGCCTGCGTGACACGGTGCACATGCACAATGCACATGACAGAGGAAACGTGAGCCCTGGAACCCTGGAGGTGTGGGGCTTGAGTGCTACTCACCCCCAAGCCCTTCTAGCAATCCCACCATCCCTAAATCACGCTGCTTTGCAAACACCCCCCTTTTAAAATAACACAGATGTTTGTAGCCAAGTTGTTTTGGCTTACAGAAGGATGTCTTCATTCATTACTGCCATGGAGTCCGAGCCGTAAACAGCACAAAGACAGAGAGCACAAACAGGAACATGGGCCGAGTCTGCCTGGCTTGGGGGAGGGACACGCCTGAGCTGGGGGGCCAGCTGGGGACGAGGATTAGCGCCCAGCATTTGGATAAACTGCCCTTTATTAGGAAACAGTTTTAGACAGGGCTGGCACGAGAAAACAGGCTCTGGCGAGGGCCGTCCAGCTCAGGGGGGGCTCTATTATTTTATTCCGCTTTTTATGTATTTATTTTAAACAGATGAGCTCTTCTGAGAGCCTGGGCTCGTTTACAATGGCGTTTCCAGCTTAATGAAAGCCAGGAACACGTTAGCCGTCAGCGCCGCCAAATCAAAGCCGTGGCCCGGTGACGGATCGGCCGGCTGACGGGGGCGGCGGAGCAGAAACTCCCGGGGTGGTGAGGAAGCAGCCTCATGCCATCGGGCTGGGCCTTGCATGCGCGGGACAGATGCACGCACACTGTCTGCGGGCGGGCTTGTCCTCGTAGGTGGATGAAGGCTGCTCCAGATGTCTTTTTTTGGAGGGGTACAGATATTTATTATTTCCTGTCAGCCCAAACACTCCATGTATTACTGATCCTGGCTTGAACTTCAGCTTCAAAAGACCCCCATCTTCACCTCCTACCCATGGCTGTGTGTCTGGGCCTCTCTGCACAAGAGTTTGCCCGTGTCCCATAATGCAGTGCGACTCAGCCGCCTTTCTCCTATTGTCCAAAATGCAGATATCGACGAGTGCCGGCTGAACAATGGAGGGTGTGACCACGTATGCCGCAACACGGTGGGCAGCTTCGAGTGCAGCTGCAAGAAGGGCTACAAGCTGCTGACCAATGAGAGGAGCTGCCAGGGTAAGCCTGCCCCTTCCCTATCGCGGTTTGGCATATATGCATCTCTACCCCCTTTCACGCGAGCTGCAGGGTGATCCATTTGACCTTTGACCTTGCTAAGGGGAGCCCAGCAGGGGTCTGGAGGGCTGGGAGTTAGAGGGGGAGGGCAGTGTACCCTGGCTCCAGCAGTGTGGAGTGAATGTCTAATTTTTTCAGCTTTGCATAAGACAGCTTGTTCTGCTACCCCCATGATTGGTGGCCACAAGCAGCACAGTGATTGGTGGCCACGAGCCATGAGCCACTTATCTGTCAGTCCTGGGTAAGATCCAAAGTTGCTATTTCAGGAGCTTTGGGCTCCACGTCTGTTAATAAGAAGTGCTTTAATAAAATCCCCCATTCCAGCACCCAAATCCCTGTGCTGACTGTTGTTGGTTGGTGTCTCAGAGGAAAAAGAAACCTTGTCATGTATGGACGCAATTAGTTAACCTCACAGTTGGAAACCAGAGGCATGGACCGGCCTGTCACCCCGGGTCCCTCTGGCATTCAGTCATGCAAGCTAGGGCACTGAAGAGCGGGAGATGCATTGGTGCACCTTCCTGTGTGTCTGTGTCTCTATGGTTACAGGGAGTCCAGCGATCAGGGCTGCTCGGTCAAATGAGGAGTGGTCCAGCCCATGGAAGTGCGCGTGGGCGTCCCTGTGCTGCCCTACCCCTCCCCCGCTCCCCATATTTATCAGATCGAGCCTCTTCCTCTGAAATGAAGATAAAGCTGCAGTTTTGTTTATTCGTGCTGTGTAAACAGCGGCCCCAGTCGCCAGCGCCTGACCGTGACCCGGCTGAGGCCCCTGAGGAGGGTTACAAAAAGGAATGGGTTTGAGTGACGGTCTGGGTCGGCAGAAGGTGGTGACGTCTTATCGGTACCGTGCAGAGGAGCCTCTGCATGGGTGCTCCATGGGGATGTTCTTGCTGCTGCCAGAGCCCCCGTGGCATCTCGCACGTACGGGGGCCCCTACCGGACACACCTGCAGCACCCCGAGGGTATAACGCCTACCTGGTCCCCCCTTCCACATCCGCTTCAGCTGTCAGAATTCGACCAAAAGCTGGACTGCACTGATGCAGTCTTTGTGACCTCAGTGCCGTATGAGCCCATCAAGCTGCGGAGGGGGCTTACAGATGCAGAGATCTGGTGCAGTGAATAAGCGAACCAGTGACACTCACTACTATAAAGTGGAAGCTGGATTCGGGCATCGTGTGGGTCCTGCCCCCTGGTGGCCATATCAGGTCACATCCAGGAACTTGCTTCTATATTTAACAGACACTTTTTCATCCAAAGTGACATACATTTAAACCCAGTGGTTCAATTCAATTCAGTTTATTTACACAGTGCATGTTCCCAACATTGCATTGTCTCGAAGTGCTTTACATTTACTCTGGGCAAAGCCCAGAAAAAAACCATGCAAATGCAGGCGTGAGGAATCCCTGAGCACCAGCATTCCAACAACACAGGGGACACAGGAAGCCAGAGTGACAGCACTGGGAGGGGGGGGGGGCAGGCATGAGGAATCCCTCAGCACCAGCCTGAGCACCGGCGCTTCAACAGCACAGGGGGCCAGTTCATCCCCAACAAACTCTATACTCTATATAACCCTAAATGAGGGTGAGAACTTGCTAGCTATCTCTCAGCATTGTCACCATATGCTAAATATGTGAATTTTTAGCTTTGACTTGCAACCCTGTTTCCAAAAAAGTGGCGACTGTAAGGAAAATGTAAATAAAAACAGAAAGCAATGATTCGCAAATCATAAAAACCCAAATTTAATTGACAACAGAACAAAGACAACATATGTTGAAACTGAGAAATGTTAGTGTTTTATGACAAATACATGCTCTTTTGAATTTGATGCCAGCAACACGTCTCAGAAAAGTTGGCAGAGGAGCAACAAAACAGTGAAAAAGTTGTGTTGTGCTGAAACAGAGTAACTGGTTGAATATCTCGCAACTATTTAGGTTAATTTGCAGCAGGTCAGTAAGATGATTGTGTATAAGGAGAGCCTACCAGAGGGGCCGAGTCTCTGTGCAGTGAAGATGGGTTCACCATTCAGTGATAGACTGCGTGGGCAAATACTACAGCAATTTAAGAATAATATTCCTCAACATAATGTTGCAAATGTCATCATCTATGGTACATAGTATCATGAAAAGATTCAGAGAATCCAGAGAAATTTTCTCTGGGCCCGAGCTCATTTAAGATGGACTGAGGCAAAATGGAAAAACTGCCCTGTGGTCTGACCAATCGAAATCTCAAATTCTTTTTGAAAATAATGGATGCCGAGTCCTCTGGGCTATCATGACACAAAAAATTTGGCGCATCATGAAACGAAAATTTTGGAGCATTGTGAAATGAAAAATACGACAAAGGAGACCCGAACTGTTGAGCAGTTGAAACCCTATATCAGGCAATAATGGGACAACATTTCACTTTCAAAACTCCAGCAACTGGTCTCCTCATTTTGCAGAGAGCTGATGCAACACAGAGGTAAACATGCCCCTGTCCCAACTTTTTCGAAATGTGTTGCTGGCATCAAATTAAATCGAACATATATTTGTTGTAAAACAATAAAATTTCTCATTTTCAACACTTGATATGTTGTCTTTGTAGTATTTTCAGTTAGATATGGGTTTATATGATTTGCAAATCACTGCATTCTGTTTTTATTTACATTTTACACAACATCCCAACTTTTTTGGAAGCGGGGTTGTAAATGTCGGAAGTGAGTCTGAATCTAGCTCCTTTGCTGGTAGAGTATTCCATAACGTTAGGGCTCTGTAACAGGATGCTCTGCAGCCAAATGACAATCATTCCACCCTGGACACTGCCAGGTATCCCGCCCCTTGAGAGTGAAGCGGACGAGGGTGGTTATATGGAACCGGTAAACTGCTAATTTACTCAGGTGCTAGACCATTCAGTGCTTTATACAGTGCTCACAGACAGTCTTGGGATGTTTGCTTACTTCAGTAAAAATATTGCAAATGTATTGGTTTTATAACAATAATCATTGCTTTCTTCATTTCTTTAGAAAAATATATGTCACATTAGAAACTACTAATAGTATTAAGCAAAACATTCATTTCAAGTAGTAATACATTTAAACCCAAATTGTAGTTCTAAAAGGGCTGTTCTGAGTTAAAAACTTCATTGACGAGCATTCTTATTGGGTGCTTTTTAATTAGTAACACATTTGCAACAACATAAAACACCAAACATTTGTATTTAGTATCCCTTTGGGAGCTAATGACTACAATAGCAATCAATAGCAAAATGGGAAGAACAGAACTTAATGAGTCAGTCAAAAAGATGAAGACAATAAAAAGAAAATAAATGTGCAGAAGATATGTGCAGATATGGTAAACATTGATTGTCTATGTATTAATGTTATGAAAGTAATACATTGCCAACATTTTTACAGAATTAAGCAAGTGTCCCGAGACTTTCTGTGAGCACTGTAGGTAAACAGTAGCGCCTTGTGGTCGATACAAGACCTAACTGGAAGCCAGTGGAGTGAGACCAGTGCAGGATGGATATGCATGTGTTTCCTCGTTAGGACTCATGCTGCAGCATTCTGCCCAAACTGGAGCTTGTTTATGTAGTGGCACACCCAACCGACAAGGTGTTGCAATAGTCCAGTGCAAAAGTTACAAGGCGTGTATTAACTTCTCTGCATCCTGAAGAGAGAGCATTGTTCGAAATTTTGCAATATTCCTCAGATGGAAGGAAGCTGTTCTGACTGTGTTACTTGTTTGAGCATCCAGAGACAAGGCTGAGTCAATAGTGACACCAAAGCTTTTAACCCCTGTGCTTACATTGACTAGGCCATCGAGCTTTATACTGTCAGCATCACCCTGGGCTGTCCTAGGGCCCAGTAGTATCACCAATGTTCTGTCAGGATTTAACATAAGGAAGCTACTGGCCACCCAGCTCCTAACTTCAGCCAAGCGTCACTCAGTCTTTGACAGCTGAGGCAACTCATCTCATGCAACGGATATGTACAGCTTAGTGTGGTCTGTATAACAATGAAAACTCACACTATGTTTCCTAATAATATCACTAAGGGGCAGCATGAACAAGTTGAATAGTACCGGACCCAGGACAGAACCTTGTGGGACACCATACCTCACTCTCGTGGAATCAGAGGATTCATTGTTCATTGTTACAGTCAGTTATTTATGAGCGGAACCAGGACAGCAAAAACACCAAGCAAAAACTCTAGCCTTACCAATAAAATTTCATGGTCAACAGTATCAAATGCTGCACTTAGATCCGGTGGAACCAACAGGGAAATGCACCCATCATCAGCAGCCATAAGCAAGTCTTTCATGACTCTTAACTAGTGCAGTTTCACTGCTGTGATTTAGTCTAAACACTTCATTAATGTTCTTTTGCAAGAACAGAGAGCTGCTTTTTCTAAGATTTTGAAAATAAATACAAGGTTAGAAATAGGTTCAGAATCACTTGGCTGACCTTAGGATTTGAACCAGTGACCTTCTGTACATTAGCACAGCATTCTAATCCACCCCTGGTTCAGCTCCCATTCCCTTTGAGGACTGTCTGACCACTGGCCATAAGGCACCTCATGTTGATGTCTGAGCAGAAATATCTAGAAATAAGGAACGCTTGTTTTTGTTCCATCCAGGAAAACCTCAGACATGAAGTGAAATAGCCCCCATGCTAAGCGCCGTGTGTCAAACGCGACCCCTCGGGCTTCCACTCGCCAAGCACTAATTCATGTCTCACAAGCCCTGGAAAGCTCAACGAGGAGAAATAAAGATATTTCTGTCTCACTAAATTGTGGAGTTCAGCTCTTGTTTAAGAAATTATACATAGCAGGAAAAGGGAGCCACACGTTTAGGGTGTGATCTCTAATTACGGTGCGAATGTGGGCTTAGAAGCAATGTGGAGGTTATTATTCACTTACTTAGATCCTGGACGACTTACTATGCTTGCAGTTTTACTGTATAGGGAACTATTTGTAAAAATCTGGAAGTTTTGTAGAAAAACCATGAGCTAATGGATTTTTTTCATATACAAAATCAAACACGCTGGTACAGCAGGGTGAACTGGAGTATGGTGTCCACCGTGTAATAGGTGTGAACTGGGGCAGGTAGACAATAAAGTTCACCCAGGATGAGGAGGACTATTTGAAGAATGCTGATGGTGACCTGGCAGTTAATAAAGAGCTCAGGATGTCGGAAGGGCCACAGGAAGAAATGAGATGTTAAGTGTAAAAAGGAGCTGAGCATCTTCTTAGGTGGGAAAATATGGGTTTATTTAGCGAACCCATAAAAGGAACTGATCCATCCATTCACCCTCCATTCACTCATCCATTTCCATAACGCTTTTCCAGTACAGGGGCACACTTAGAAAATATTCCTCGCCAACATTATATTGCATTGCTGAAGGAAAGGATTAAAAAAGACTAAAAAATGTGGTGTGCATTCTGCTCATAGAGGGAACAGAGAATATGCAAGAATATTAGGTGACAGAAGGATAGAAAATGAAAGAAATGTATATTTATTGATGTAGAGCAACCCTTTGACTGCAAGTATTGGTGGGCTGACATTGGAGGTGAAAGATAGCAATCATCAGAGGGGAACAGGAGAGCTGAAGAAAATGGTGTATTATAATCTGAAAGTGGAGCTCAAGATGGTGGGGATACATTCAGCAGAAGGTGTCTGAGGGATACTATCTCTGTAATTAATGCTGAAGTGCTGAGAGAACCTAGGCTGAGACTGGAGCAAATATGGATGGTGCTGGAAACAGAGCCTTGGGGAACCCCGAGTGGAAAGAATGAGCAGTATGAGTGTGTTCAAGAATCCTCCCTAGTGCCGAGTGCTTTAGTGTGCATCATCCCTCTGTAGTAAGCAGCCTGAGGGCCTTTAAACATTGTTTTTCGACTGCACCTCAAGAACATCCTGTCTGCTGCCTCCAACTAGCGCGGGGGTGTGGGCTCACTGTAGTTGGGCAAGTGGGAAATGGGTCATCTGATAAAAGCACACTATCTGGGATTTGTGTGTGTACGTGCAGCCAGGGCTTGGATCCACAGCCATCGTAGGATAAATTTAGGATTAGTCATCACAGGATAAGGTTAGGGTTAGTCATCATAGAATAAGGTTAAGGTTAGCTATCATAAGATAAGGTTAGTGTTAGTCATCACAGGATAAGGTTAGGGTTAGTCATCATAGAATAAGGTTAATTATCACAAGATAAGGTTAGTGTTAGTCATCATAGGATAAGGTTAGGGGTAGTCATCAAAAGACAGTACCACAGCCAAAAAAGGCAAAGGCAGTCCTACGTGAATTACTCAATGAATACAACACAAATCAATCTGCTGATGGATGGAATATGCCCCCAGAACTTGATGAATATAAATAAATACAGAGGGTAATCATCCATAAGGAGATGATCCTCATAGTGATATTTAATATGATCATCTTCATGAAGCGGCACTTCTAAGCCCTGGCCCACATCACCTCGGTGGCTCTGCCAGCTCCTTCCGTTAATCCTTTTGTCCGCCCACCCATAGACCACACATGGATTTACCTCAAAGTGTAGCACTGGCTAGTATATTTATATTGTATTCATTTAAGGAGATTCATGAGAACAGGATTAAGATTCTGACTTGGGTGTGAAGGTCATTTGCCTTTCTGGGGTTTGTCTTGCTTTTTTCCACAGATATCGATGAGTGTTCCTTCGACCGAGCCTGCGATCATTCCTGTGTCAACTCCCCCGGGAGCTTCCAGTGCTTCTGCCACCGGGGCTACGTCCTGTACGGCCTGGCGCACTGCGGAGGTGAGCTGGTCTCCTACTACTCTGATTCAGCCTCAGCCATTCTCACACTGGGCTGGCTGAGGTGAGGGTGGTACAGCTGAATGTGAGGGATAGGCACAGTGTCTCTCTGCCCAGCCGCGTGAATTAGGGCAGTGTAACTTGTTGATGAGAGAGCTTCAGTGACAGAATGGCTTTGATGATGCTGTTCCTGGGCCTGGGAATCCATGGGCTCTCTCCAGTGGACCCCAAGGCTGCTTACTCCTTCCTTCTGTTATCCCGACGGTCCATAATTCCATGGCACCAGCTGCCATAAGTCACCGCCTTTTAATTGTCTCTTTAAATCAAGTCATTTCGCCTCCATGTAGCCCAGTGCTTGGGGACGCCAGGGATGTGAGATCCTGTCCCCCAGCATCACTGGCCTGATGGTCTAGTTGGAGTGGTATGGAGCAGTGAGCTCTCCTCTTTCTGCCCTAGTCCTTCTTGCCCTGGTCATTCTTGCCCTCAGCACTCCTGCCCAAGTCATCCCTGTCCTCGCCCCTCTTGCCCTCGCCCCCCACCCCCCGTCGCTGCCACCCTCTGGCAGAGATTAATGAGCCTGCCCACAGGAGGACGGGGCATGTCAGCAAGACTTCAGACACACCACCCCGGGGATCCTCGATGGAACCTCAGCTGAAAGATGGGGGGAGGGGGGGGGGGACTGTCTTCTGCGTGCCCCTGAGGGCAGCTTCTCATCTCTCAGCCTGTAAAAACACGCTTTCGTAAGTGCAGAACTCTGGAAGGTGCAGAACATCAGTCAGATTACTATGGCTTAAATGAGGAAAAGGCAGCCCACTGCCCCCCATCTGAGGCGTGTCAAGGGGCTTTGAGGAGGAATCTGGAAGGAGGCAGTGGACTGGCACCAGGTCCGGTGACCCAGGGCACCCTCAGCCCTGTTCTCATTAAGTTATTTTCTCTCTGGCTCCTGCTCTGTCCCATCTGGTTTGAGTGTGGTTATGCGGTTTGGTGCCGTGTTGAAAACCCATGTAATTTAGCCCATTTCCCGAGTCCCGCCCTCTGGCCCGCGAGTGGCGTGGCCAGGCAGAGAGGAAGTGCGGTGTGGCTGTATCATGTGTCCCTGAGACCTCAAGCCCTCCGTCGGCCCCAAATGCGAAAACACACGTCTGTCTCGCCCGTGACGCTTCAGCCGACGGGGGTAACTTGACCTCCCTGGGAAACTCTTCAGCCTCCCCCCCCCCCATTTTGAGCTTTTAAATATTTACTTAAAGCCATGGCGTCCATCACATGCAGTATTATCTGCTGACCGGCTCATTCTGGACATGTCCAGGTTGTGAGTGATCGGCGCACCATTCGGCGAGCCTCTGAATGAATCAGGAGTCCCGCTGGATGGAACAGATGGTCCCTGCTCTGCGTTATCGGGCTGGCCTTGTGCTCCAGCCCCATGTGGCTGTCTGTCTGCTCAGGTGCATGCTGGGAGGTGTGGCGGGGGAGGGCTGTTCAGCTGCCGCTGGCGCCGCGTGTTCCCTCTTCACGCAGGTTTGGCTGGCATCTGATTTAATTAATTACGCCTGATAACAAGTAAATATGGCAGGAAATGTGGGACATTTCAGGTCACTGGGCTGTGCAGTGCGTGAAGTGGGTGTGACAAACCGTGTGTGTGTGTGTTTGCAGATATCGACGAGTGCAGCATCAACCGCGGAGGCTGTAAGTTCGGCTGCATCAACACGCTGGGCAGCTATGAGTGTACCTGCCCCCCCGGATACAAGCTGCACTGGAACAGGAAGGACTGCGTCGGTATGTCAGCAACCCTTCGTGGCCGGAGTGGGTGTCCACAGCCCACAGACCTTGATGCTTCTGGCCTTTCCAATGATTAACTGAGGAGCGAATTGAGTGTAACAGACTGCACCTTGTAATGACTTTCGTTACAGTTAGTGTTGCATGGGGCTGACCCTGGCTGTTTGCATGTGTTTGCGTGTGTTTGCGTGTGCGTGCGCGAACCAGAGCAGGTGAAGTGCGTCTCCAGCTTGGTGTCCTCCAAGGCGACTCTGACGTGCAGCAAAGCTGGAAAGAAGGAGAGCTGCTTCCTGACCTGCGCCTCCAAGGCTCACTACCTGGCAGGTGGGATGGACTTGCCCCCTCTATCCGGTGCCGCCTCTCGGCGAGCGCCGCATTGTCGTTCCACTCATTGGAGCCCCCTGCTGGCGCTGAGCTCCTGTTTGCATTACAGAGTCCGACAGCAGCTATAGTGTGAGCTGTGGGATCCCCGCGGTCCGTGGAAAAGCCCCTGGCAAGATTGACAGCGGCGGCAGCCCCACCTGCACCGGTACCGCTCCCGCCACGGCCACATGTTCACCGCGACGATGTCGGCCCATTCTTGGTGCCTTAAGGCCCGCCGGGTCACCACATTTGTGTCAGTCACAGATTTCACTCCTCGAGGTTCATACTTATGTAATGACATCGTTTTTGACAAGGTGTATTTCAAGACTGGCTCTTGGGGGTGAGCAGGGAGGTCTGCACCCCGGAGGGCGATGTGACAGCGCATCAGCTGCCAGCTGGGTAGACTCACCAGAATGGTCTTCAAATAACTGAACCTGTAGGAAATATTACTACTGGTCTTTATCAGAGGTGGAGAGTTTGGGTCCAGACAGTAAAAATCCAGACCAAGATTTTGTTTCAACCAACCAGTTGAGTATAAAGAGTCACAGTCACAGAGTACTCAACTGGTTGG
>JAOYFF010000039.1:427264-447347 GCA_025773925.1 Cryptomyrus ogoouensis | reverse complement strand
TCTGTGACCCTGCTGGGTTCCGCCATTCACCAGTCGATCTGTGACCTGCTAGGTTCCGCCATTCACCAGTCGATCTGAGACCTGCTAGGTTCCGCCATTCACCAGTAGATCTGAGACCCTGTTTGGTTTGGCCATTCGGCAATCGATACTGTGGTCCTGTTCGCTTTGGCCATTTGCCAGTCAATATGCAGTCCTGTCCTGTTTAGCTATTTGCCAGAACATCCATAATCCCATTGGTATTGCCATTTTCCAGAATAACCATGACCCTGTTTAGTTCTGCCATTCGATCTGTCTCTGCTGGGTTTTGTCATTTTCCAGTTGAGCTGTGGACCCTGTTGGGTTCTGCCATTTGCCTGTCTATCCGTGACCCAGTATGGCTCCACCATTTGCACTGGCCGTTCAAAAGTTTGGGGTCACTTAGACATTTCCTTGCAAAGTTTTTTTGTCCATTAAAATAACATCAGATTGATCAGAAATACTGTGTAGACATTTTTAATGTTATAAATGACTCATAGCTGGAAACGGCTGTTTTTAATGGAATATCTACATGCATGTACAGAAGCCCATTATCAGCAAGAGTTAGTCCTGTGATCCACTGGAATACTGAGTCTGCTAATGCAAGTTTATCATTTTAAAAGGTTAATCGATCATTAGAAAACCCTTTTGCAATTATGTTAGCACAGATGAAAATAGTTGTGCTGATTAAAGAAGCAATAAAATTTGCCTTCTTTGGACTAGTTGAGTATCTGAAGCATCGGCAATTGTGGGTTCAATTACAAGCTCAAAATGGACAGAAACAAAAAAATCTTCTGAAAAATCTTCTTGTTCTGAGAAATGAAGACTATTCCATGCGAGAAATTGCCAGGAAACTGAAGATCTTGTACAATGCAGTGTATTACTCCCTTCAGAGAGCAGCGCATATTGGTTCTAACCACAACAGAAAGAGGAGAGGGAGGCTCTGGTGCACAACTGAGTGAGAGGATAAATATATTAGAGTGTGTAGTTTGAGAAACAGACGCCTCATGGGTCTTCAACTGGCAGTTTCATTAAATAGTAAAAGACCAATCTCAATGTCAACAGTGAAGAGGCAAATCCGGGATGCTGGCCTTCTAGGTAGAATTGCAAAGAAAAAGCCATATCTCAGAATGGCAAATGAACATAGACAACGGACAGAGGAAGATTGGAAAAAAGTGCTATGTATAGACAAATCTAAGTTTGAGGTGTTCGGATCACAAAGAAGAGCACGTGTTAGATGCAGATCTAATGAAAAGACTGGAGGAGTACTTGACATCTATACAGCATGGTGGAGGTAATGTGATGGTTTCGGGCTGCTTTGGTGATGGTAAAGTGGGAGATTTGTACAGGTTAAAAGGGATCTTGAAGAAAGAAGGCTGTCACTCCATTTTCTAATGCCATGCCACACCTGTGAACGGTGTTTAATTGGAGCCAATTTTGTCCTACAACCTGACAATGACCCAAACACAGCTCCAATCTATGCAAGAACTATTTAGGGAAGAAGCAGTCAGCTGGTATTCTGTGTATAAAGGAGTGGCCAGCACAGTCACCGGATCTCAACTCTATTGAGCTGGGAGCAGCTTGACCAAATGGTACGCAAGAAGTGCCCATTAAGCCAATCCAACTTGTGGGAGATGCTTCAGGAAGCCCAAGGTGAAATCTCATCAGATTACCTCAACAATTTGACATCAAGAATTCCCAGGGTCTACAAGGCTGTAATGGCTGCAAATGGAGGACTCCTTGATGAAAGCTTGAAGAACCCATTTATTATTTTATATTTAAAAAATTATTATTTCTAACTTTGTCAATGACTATTTTCTATATCTTTAGCAGTATTTCCTATTCAAACTCATTTCAAGTATGTTTTCATAGAAAACAAGGGAATTTCTAAGACACCCCAAACTTTTTAAAGGTAGTGCATCTGTGACCTTCTTCATTTTTCTCATTGTGACCCTGCTGAGTTTGGCAAGTCGATCTATGGCCCTGTTGGGTTCCGCCATTTGCCAGCAGATCTGTGATCCTGTTCGGTTTAGTCATTTGTCAGTCGAAATGTGACCCTGATGGGTTTTGCCACTAGCAAGTATTTCTGTGACCCTGTTTAGGGTCCTGAAATTTTCCAATTGATCCATGATCTTGTTCGGTTCCACTATTCACCATTCGATCTGTGACCTTTTTTGGTTCCACCATTTGATCTATGGCCCTGTTGAGTTCTGCCATTTGCCAATAGATCTGTGATCCTGTTTGGTTTAGTCATTCGGCAGTTGAAATGTGACCCTGATGGGTTTTGCCATTAGCAAGTATTTCTGTGACCCTGTTTAGGTTCTGAAATTGGCCAGCAGATCCACGATCCTGTTGGTTCCACCATTCACCAGTCGATCTGTGACCCTTTCGGGTTCCGCCATTTCATCTATGGCCCTTTTCGGTTCCAACATTTGCCAGTAGATCTGTGGCCCTCCTTGATATATCCATTTGGCAGTTGATCTGTGACTTCGTTGGGTTTTGCCATTTGTAAGTAGACCGATGATTCAGTTTGGTCCCGCCATTAGTCAGTCTGTGACCCAATTGGGTTCCACCATTTGCCAGTTTATCCGTGACCCTTTTGGGTTTGGCTATTCACCAGTCAAACCCGTAATCCTGTTGAATATGTCCATTCACCAGTCGGTCCTGTCGATTCTGACCATTCACCAGTTAATCGCGTGATTCTCTTCACTTTGAACGGTCACCCAACAACATACTCACAGTACTTCGGGTCTAACCATGCTACACCATTAATTCACGAGAAACAAATTCACAGTGGTAAATATCGCCTCCCTCAGGCGAATGAGCTACACAGCAGAAGGATGTTTTACCCCTGACTAAGAGCCTCAGATCAGGTGTATGTGTACAGTACAAATCACTTCCCTTTGTTCCTAGGAATAACTGGGCAGCCCACTGCTTTAATATGCATAGAATGATGGAGGTGAAAGAGGGAAGAATCTGACAGCGTAAAAGCTGCTCCAAGGGGAGACTCAGTCTGAAAAATGATCTATATCTGAGATCTAAAAATTAATCTGAAAAATGGGTTTTATTTTGCCGAGTCATGTTTTTTTGTGCCGTTTCTCCCACCTCTCAGCTCAGGTTTGAGTTAAGCGGAGCGCCTCACAGTGGTCAATGCCTGGTGCAACAGGAAAAACACCAGAAGAAAAATAAGACAGGATCACCAAAGGGGGCAGTGGGTGAACGAGGGTGCCTCCGCGTGACATGTTTGAAAGCTGCAAGAAATGATGCACACGTCATTTAAAAAATGTGCCAAGTGTGCCCTTTGGGGATTTATGCATGAAGTCAGCATGGTGACCATTCACCTGCAGGGAGCAGAGAGCTCCATCATGGCAGTGATTGGCCTTTCAGGCTGGGGGGAGGGGCAGCAGGGGCGAATTAGTGGGGCGACACCTTCTGTAGCATCAGCGGCAGCAAAGGGGGGGACTGATCAGAGCGAAGGTGAGATGATGGGGGGAAAAGTGGAGGAGCCTCGCTCTGAGAGGAAGGGGGCGTGGCCAGAGGCAGGCACACAGATTGGGGGTGGGGCCAGCCCAGAGGGAGTCACAGTGAGAAGGCACGAAGCAGAGAAGAGGGTGGGGTCTAGGGCTGGGGGCAGGGAGCCAGCTCAGAATATGGTGGTCTCATACTTTGTACTGATGCTGTGTTTGGAGTCCTTTGGGTCTACCAGCCACGTGGCACTTCCCTGGGACTGTGTGTCCGCCTCCAGCTCAGCAGAATCTGTCTGCAGGGGAGACAGCAGGACACAGATCAGCAGCTGTCACCTGGACATAAGGAGTCAATCCTCACAAAGGTTATCGGATGCAGTCACACTGGCCTGTTTATTGGGGTGACGGACCCTGAGGGTCACTCATACCCTGGGTGTGCCTTAAACAGCTGAACAACAGACTTAACCCTCACAGACAGGCCAGATGAGGACAAGATAGGAGCCTTTACCAAAGTTGAGTACAAGGACTGATCGATATACCAGGAAGTATCCTTTGCACACATCGAATAACCTGAAAAACTCCAGTAATCGTAAAAGCAGCCTAACACAAATCATGCTAGGAGCCTGGAGCTGGAGCCTGTGGTTTGGCAAACAGACGGATCTGTACTGACCGGCTGTAGACGATGCAAGCGTGAGCCTCAACAAGAGAAATGGTGGGAGATGACAAATATTAAATGTCTCAATAGCGTGTACTTAAAGGCAATTTCATTTAAAAAGGAATTTGAAATGACATGTTTCAACAGGATGCCCTGAATTTCTGCAAGTGCATCATGTTAATCCACTGTGATTGATTTGCTGTACCTGTTCCCCCAAGAGAACAGGTACAGCAAATCAATCACAGCGGATTAACATTATGCACTTGCAGAACTTCACCGGCCCCTGACCGGTTGACCGGTCAGGGACCGGCTTGGACCAGAGACCGGCCGGTCAGTGTCATGTATTTCCGATACTGAACTGGTCCGTTTTATGCATGCGCCATACATCATACACTCAGTGGCGCAGGCAATAGCCTCACAGCCGTGTGCACGCTCACAGCCACGGGCACGCTCACAGCCACGGGCACGCTCACAGCCACACACTAACATGTCGTTAGCATGGAAATTCTTCACTGCGAATGAAGACACCACATTTATAATACAGGTAAAGTCAAAGTAAAGAGTGGGGGAACCACCACGAAAACATGATGAAACATAGGTGGTAAACTTTAAACTGGTTATTAAACATATACTAGATAATCCATAAAATTGCAAAGCTAGTTAAGGTTTTTTCCTGTGACAGAGTAAAACGTTTTAGCGAAACCTTTGAAAAATGTATGAAAAAGCCTGATCTTAATCTAGCTTAATAGCGATGCAAGAATTGTATGTGCATAACATGCGATGTTGGTATTAATAACCTATTACTATTTGGAAGAGTTAAGCAATGCTAAGCCTTGGCTTAACACTGCTGTTTCAGAATCTCTATCTCCACATGCTCTGTTCCAGTGAGGCTGAATTTAACAGCAACATTTCGACCTATCTGACTTCACATTCCTCAAAAAACAAGGTTAAAATGCCAGCGCAAATGCAGACTGACACCATACAAATATCGGTTTACGCGAAACACTTCATGCGACAGAGACCCCTTGGTGAATAAGAGAAGATGAAGGTCACCCTTAATTAAGGGTTTAGCTGAGCCATAGCAGAGACAGACCTGTCCTGGGGTCACCAGGCTCTGCATCACCCCAGGAACCTACCTCTCTTAGGGACCGTGGTGCTTAGTGGTAGGAGCAGGATTCAGATTTACTGTCACGCTAGTGCAGCTTTAAGTTAGCAAACTGAAAGAGCTGATGGGTTTATAGGTGTGGGCATGCTCACTCCTCTGCTACGTGCAGGCCAGTGCTCGCTCACCCCAGACTTCCTCATGCTGCCTCGAGGTTTGGGTACTGGGCGGCTGGACTTGGTCTCATTGATCTCTGACGTTTGCTGCTGCTTGTTCCTCTGGGCCTGGAGAGCGAGCTGATAGGCCACCTCGAATGCCTGTCCCAGCGTCAGAATGATCTCATAGGTCAGGTTCTTAAAGGGAGGATGGGAGTAGAAGAAAGTAGAGTTAACACCAGGAAAGAGGAAAGGTCTGAAAAACAGCTGTAAAATCCATAAAAAGTGACAGATAACAGCACCGTGTCTGCATATCACAATAAAATGACAAATATGAATTCTATATTTAGAAAGCACACAATCCATCATATGAGATCCCAGAGAAGGTGTGCAGTCAGACAGTCTGCCTGATTGCCTCGTCACAGACAGAGACGTGCTGAATGGTCATACTGGTTGAGCTTGGCCCTTGGATATCCCGTGTATCACTCATCAAGGAGCGTGCAGCAACACCCACAAAGACGTGCAAACCAGCTTCAGAGCTCCCCCTCTTCATTACCGCATCTCACCAAGCTCACACGGGCTAGCGGCACTGCCCGTGCTGCGATCAAACCCGAGCGCATGTCCCCTGAAGCCTCACCACGTCCATGGTGCTGAAGACATGGCAGTAGTGGTGGCTGGTCTGCAGGTCCTTGGTGATGTAAGCGAAGGTGCAGAGGTCTTCCGGGTCCTGGGCTGCACAGGAGATGTTTCTGATTTCATGCTCAGCGATGACGTTCTGGGGTGACACAGAGGGGTACAGAGGGCGGATCTGTCAGTGGCCCTGTTTACACTTGGTTTTAAAATTAGTCTTGGGCGATCGGATCGCAAATGGACAACGCTAAATACCAGTGTAAACGACCTCCAAGATGCATTGTGATCCATTTACTCAAACCACTTGCTGAGGTAATCTGTGATGCATTTGACCACACAGGCCAATCTTTTTTTGGTAAACACTAATGTGTCCCTGACAAAGATGTTTCAGTAACTGTGCGCGGCGCAGTAATGAAATCTGAACACGTGGTCAGTTGGATGTGTTGACGAGGCAGGAGAGACGCAGGTGTGAACGGCGGTGTGTCTCGGCTGTCTACCTGTGATCCGATCGCCCAAGAGGCACTTAAAATCCGAGTATAAACTGGGCCAGTGAGTCGAGTTACTGAGAGCCCATCAAACACAACCATGAGAAGATACCATAAAATCCTACATTCATAAAATCACAAGGCAGGCAGGCCAGCAGTGGGGGCGGACGACCTGGCAAAAACATCACGATTTTTTTTCCCCCCCAGACAGGATCATGGTCCATGATCTTATCACAATTGTTTTTCCTGTAAGGTAACAAACCCCTCTGCCCCCCATGTGTAACATACCTTGTTGGCTGCGTCAATGAACTTGACGCCTTTGTATGTGATGGACAGGATGATGGTGGGGACCTTCCTCATTTGCTCGGTGGACCTCTGAGGGGTAAGAGAGCATAATCAATTTCACAACCAGACAAACAGTATGGAACAGCAGAGGCTGCTGAAACACCAGCGCAGCATACATTAACTAACAGCAATTAGTCAACTTACATAAATGCAGTAAAGGTTTGCTTCAGGCCTGGGATACCATATTGGACCAGACCATGGAGCAGATTTCAGCCAGGGGAGTGATGGATATCATAGTTTTACCCAGAACAGGGACAACAGGCCGTTTTCCCCACTGAGCCTCCAGAGGACGGGTAGGGACAGGGCCCATAACATACCCTCATTTTCGCACAGGCGTCCTGGGTAGACTCGGTACCTCGCAGGTTCTTGATGAGCATGGATCCCAGGTACTGTAAGAGAGGCAGCCCATGCAGGTTCAAGACACAGCTAACCATTCTCCAGCTAATGGCTACTCTCCTGTGGATATGGTTAACTGCTCCCTAGCTAATGATGGCCCTAATACGCAAATGCTAACCATGCCCCGGCTAACAGTGGCCCTTACGCTAGCTTCATAGCCACAAGACTCGAAGATGAGCTTCTCCGGTTGATGGTGCCAGTTTTGGACCGGTGTGTATGGTGCTGCGAGGCTGGGAGGTCTCAGGGTCAGGCGGGGCTCCTGCTGCCGGTCCCCAGCTCGGTCCTGCAGGACAAAGATGGTTCTGGGGGCTGTTGTCATTGAAATGGACAAGCCTCAGTCAACAAAACCAAGCAGGAGACTCACGTGGGGGCGGGACCGCTCGCTGCAGGAATGGTGGGGAGCCTCATAGTCAGGGTCAGGCCCCCTCCTCCTCCCAAAATCCCCCTGGGATAGGAGAGGGTCCATGGAGTGTCCTGTGTAGGAGTCCAGGTGACTGAGCGTAGGGGGTGTCTGTGAGGCCAAGTCCTGACACTGAAGAGCAGAAACAGAACACAGCTTTGACGCACCTCCAGAGCACCATGTAGCACATTCGAGAATGCAGTACCGCACAGAGAGGACCTTGTAGCATATCCGAGAACCCTGCAGCACAACCAAGGACCCCATAGCACAACCCGAGGACCCCGTAGCACTCCTCAAGTCCTTGTAACACACCTGAGGACGTTGTAGCACACTCAACCACCACATGGCATACCTGAGGACCATGCAGCACACTTGAGAATCCTCCAACATAACCCAAAGACCTTGTACGATACTCCCGGACCCTGTGGCCTACCTGAGGACCCCGTGGCATACCCAAGAACCCAATAGTACACTCAAGCACCCCGTAGCACACTTGAGGACCCCGTAGCACACTCAAGCACCCTATGGCATACCTTAGGACCCTGTACCATACTTGAGAACTCTGTGGTAGGGATGTAACGATACACTCAACTCACGATTTGATACGATTCACGATTCTGGGTTCACAATATGATTTTTTAGCAGAATAAGCTGCAGACAAACTTATTCAAAAATATTCCTTTATTTATCGTGCTATTTGTGTACGTTATCGGTCTTTTACAATGTTTACACGCAGATTTTTGTCGTTTGTGCTTTTCGTTTGTGATTACCGGAAAGTTAAAATGTTGCCACACCACCGATTTAAGATCGGGCGGTGCGTCCATTCATCCATTTTCAGAAACCGCTTAATCCCAACTGGGGTCGCGGGGGGGTCACGGCAACAATGGGTGCAGACGGGAAGCAACCCCGGGCAGTCACCAACACACCGCAGGGCGCACACACTCACAAGCCAATTCAGACTCACCAATAGCAAAAAAGTAATTGCTAATAGCCCTAAAGTAGCTATTCATTTTCCACATCAGCTGGTTTAAATCATCATACATTTACATCGATTTTTAACCGATTCGCGATTCACCGTTACATGCCTACCCTGTAGTATACCTGAGAACCCAGTAGCACACTAAAGGACACCCATAACATATCCTTTGTTCCACACTTGACAACCCTGTGGTGCAATTTCGAGGCAATAATTTAAACCCCAGACATCCCATGGCTTCTTAACCACTGTGCTACTAGCATTTATGAAAGAGCCGGTGTGGAATTGTCTCGTGGTAGACAGACAGTGAACACACACCCTTATCTGTGACAAACGGGGCGGCTTGACGGGGGGTTCTTCATAGGATCGCTCTGCCAGAGAGGCGATGATCCGTTTCCGGTGCCCGAGCAGTGTGATCTTCAGCACCTGGACATTGGGAAAGACGTGAGTGTTCACACACCACTAAGGTGGGGGTGTGAAAATGGTTTATAAGGGTCAGCAGACCCATGAAGAGCGGTAAGTACACCCTGGCCGGAGCCTCTTACGTTGACAATCTCCAGTTCCCAAAGATTCCTGACGCAGTCCAGGGAGCGATATCCACTGGTTAAGAAGTTGGGCAGATACTCCTGCAGGCCCAGAGCATCCAGCCAGGAGGAGAGCGAGGTGCTGCCATCAGAACCCAGAGCTTTCACCTGTAGGGGGAGACAGAGGGTGAGAGAGACCAGCAGCAGCCCACAGGAGGCGGAATCAGCAATCGTGAACTTATCAAACTACGATAACCATGGAAGCACGTCTTTGAGGACACTGCCAGCAGCTCCAGGTTCTGTTTAGGCTTCCACTACAGCTCCGGTACCTTGGGCAGTGATCTGGCCGCCTGCAGGATCTTCCGTCGATGCCCTGGGTCTGTGACACCAATCTCTCGGAGATCCTGCTCCTCCATCACATTGCTACCCTGTGGGGCAAATGCAGAGTGGGAAGATGGAGTTAGGGGTTTGTCTCACACCCATACCAATCTCCGGCCAGCAGAGAGGCTGCCCAAGGTGTGCCCCCCCCAAACACCACACGGACGCTTCGATGACTCCACGCCACACGCAACACCTCCCCCAGCCCCCAATGAGCCATGTGGTCATTCTCCACCCCCTCAAGCTTTCCACAACAGGCAATTTCAGTGATTTTCACCACAGAGAGCAGACCTCCCCCATACCTCCACCTCCTGGGCAACCCCTCTCTGGGAAAATGTTGCCATTCGCACAGGATATGGGACTGCAGAGGCAGGCAATTTTTGTGAAAAGCTGGGGGGGGGGGGGGGTTGGTCTGGAGGGGAAGCAACAAACTGCTTCTGAAAAAAACGGAGATGGCTGATTACAGGACCCCAGCTGGGAGGGGAGAAAGCGAGAGTAACAGGACAGGCTCTCAGCAATACCCAGAGGACCAAATGAAGGTGGTGGGGCCCATGGGAAGCTGCCCCTCTGACACACTGGGGGACCAGCATCCACGAGCAGCACAGACACACAGGGAAAGCAGACGCAGGGCTGACTGCAGTGACAGAAACATGGGGAGACAGGGACCACAAACAGATCCCTAGGACACTGCTGGGAGCTTCTCAAACTTTGGTCAGGCACACTTCGATTTCCCAGTCTGCCCGCGCTGCATATGCAGATCCTGCTGCACATGCCAGTTCAGCAAGAAAAGGCACAAAGCAAGAAGATGTTCTGTCGATAAACGTGGCACTCGGACTGCCACAGAAAGTCAGCAGTGCAGAGAGCTCCAGGGGGAGGAGTCAAGCCAAGGGGGTGCTCAGCAAAGAAAGGAATCCATTCGTTACGTGAAACAGCTGAGATCACAGGGCTGAGTCTCTCACTCCACACCAGGGTCATGTATCTCGTGACAGAGGACCCTGTCCACCCAGACCAAGCCACCCCTAAGCCGTGTGGTTTCCCTAAGCACCCCCCCCCCAGTCTTGCTGTGCCAGTAGACCACTCCTTCAAAGTTAGTGGGATGGACTGTCATCCTGCCCAGGGCCTGCTTACTGCACCTTCACATGCGATCGAGTCTCAGCGTGAAGCGGGGCGGCCTTCTAGCAGCAGGACACCATGCACTGATCCTCTGCAGATCCCTTCTACCCTCCCTACAACCCCCCCTCCCCCCCCACACACACACAAACACACACACACACACACACACACATCATCCAGGCCCTCTCCAGATCCACCCTCACAAGTTTGGGGCATCCCAGCATTTCCTTAACTGTTGATCTCTGCACAATAAGTCATATGTGTGTATATTTTTACATCTATACAGAAAAGTCACTGAGCACCAACCAACACTATAACGAACACAACCAACAGTAAAACCAACATCACAGACTATAATCAACACTAGCTATAGTAGAAAAGAAGCCATTGTGATGGTAAAACCTGCTTCTCAAAAGTCGGAACACGTTATCACAGAAGGAAAGAGGAGGGAGAAGAAAGAAGGAAGAGAGGGACAGAAGAGGAGGGGGAGAGGACAACAAGAAGACAAAGAACAGATTAAGAAAAGAGGGAAGCAAGACAAGACTCACCAAGAAGCGCAGGTCATCGAAGCCATTGAGAAGCAGCTTGCTCTCATACTGCGGCAGGCCGACATGCTCCAGCCAGTCTCCCACGGCCTGGTCCAAGGCGTGTGCTCCAACGCCCCCTGCTGGAAGAGGGGGGCGCTTCAGCAGGGAAAAGCCTTTGAACCGGTAGCAGCGGCAGCCTGAGGACGAGATGTGGCACCGCCACATGTCGCACGGTCGCCGCCGGCGCCGCACACACACACACCAGGAGGGTAGAGGAGACAGGGTTCCAGGCTGGGGGGGCACGGGGGCTAAACGGGTAAGTCGGCAGGAAGGGAACGAGGAGGTTCCAAAGCAGAGGTCGAGGATTCAGAGGGGAAGTAGAGGGGTCCAGGAGCCGTTGTCCGAGCGAGCCGTGAGCGCCGAAGAACAATCCAGCACCCCCCAAACGGTACAGGGCACCTCGCCTGGGCCCACAGCGGCACTGTCCAGCTATCACTACAGGCTCGTCGTTTTAGCAGAGATTAAACCCGCAGTCTAAACCCGACATTCGCCACGTTAACAGCGTTGATTACAGGTCGGACGTCAAGGTCAGGCCGTTTCAAGGAATCTTACCTCCTAACAATAAAACAGACATCTTGATTAGCATCAAACTAATTCACTCACTCCTCAATCTCACAACAGTTCAGAGAGCTAAGATCCAAATGCCCAGGGGGCAGAAGTCAGTCTTTGTCCCCCCAAGCAGAACCATCTGTCACCCTGCCCTACAAACTAACCACTGAGATATCCAATGCGTCTTCCTGGGGGGAGCCTCTCTGGGGTAACTGCTACAGGTAGGCCAGCCACGCTCCTTGGCACACTTCAGGATGGAGAGAAAGCAGGAGATGTAAATCCCAAATGCTGAGGTAATCCCTCCTCCCGTTCTTCCATGAGATGGATTGGATCTGCGCTGGCGTCACAGGGGCCCCCACGCGGTAGTGACCCGTGACCTCCACCGGCTCCAGGCATGCAGTGAGAAAGAGGACAGACCGGATAGCACCACCCCCCCCCCCCGCCACACGTCTGAAGCAGCCCAGCTGCCGTATGGCACCCTCTGGCTGCGCTGTCCACAGAGCCGACTCACATCCCCGTCACGCAGCTGCTGTCTGCTCTACTTTGTCTGATCATCACAGTGAACGGCAAAAAATCTGCTGAATGCGACCTCCTCCTCCGCTGCCGCCCTCTCTCTCTCAGCCCTCCCTCCCTCCCTTGCTCCCCAACCCCCCACAAGCTCTCTCTTGCTTATTGACTTCCTCTCAGAGGCTCCTGCTGCCTATTGTCTGAGGGAGAAAGACGTGATGGCTCCCTAAGAAGCCCCCACCCCCAAGGAGAGCGACTGGGCAGCAAGTGGGAGAGGACCAGGGCAGGACCCCGTTGTCTCCTGATGCCGGATCAGCTTACAGTGAAGAAGATGAAAAGCAGGTTCAATCATAACTATGTATTTATAAGCAAACTGCTTGGTTATATAGCGTAGAAGGTAACCTTTACCCAGAAGACGTGATGGGAATCTGGGGAACTGTGAGGCGCAGAGGTGGTAGTGGTGAAGCTGGAGGTGAGGGGCTTACGCTGATGGGTCAACCCAGCTGACATCAGGACACTGAACAGATTCCTCAGGGATTTTTACAGGTAATGGGCAGAAAACTGGGGGGGGGGGGTTAACGGCTTGGGAACTAAGAGAGACAGTAGAGGACATGAGAGGCAGACCATGGGAAGAGAAGAGAGGGGAGGAGAGGGGGAGGCAGACTGTGAGAGGAGACAAGGAGAGGAGAGGGGGAAGCAGACCGTGGGAGGAGACACAAGGAGAGAAGAGAAGGAGGCAAACTTTGAGAGGAGATACAAGGAGAGGAGAGAAGGAGGCAAACTTTGAGAGGAGATACAAGGAGAGGAGAGGGGGAGGCAGACTGCGGGAGGAGACACAAGGAGAGAAGAGAAAGAGGCAGACTTTGAGAGGAGATACAAGGAGAGGAGGGGGGAGGCAGACTGCGAGAGGACACACAAAGAAAGGAGAAGAGAGGAGGAGGCAGACTGTGAGAGGAGACACAAGGAGAGAAGAGGAGGAGAGACTGCGAGAGGAGACACTAGGAGAGGGGGGGGAGGCAGACTGCGAGAGGAGACACAAGGAGAGGGGGGGGAGGCAGACTGCGAGAGGAGACACAAGGAGAGGAGAAGAGAGGAGGAGGCAGACTGCGAGAGGAGACACAAGGAGAGAAGAAGAGGAGACAGACTGCGAGAGGAGACACTAGGAGAGGGGGGGGAGGCAGACAATTGGATGCACTGTAACTGAGGGAGGTGCTTACCTGCAGCAGCCATGTGCTGGTCCTTTGAGAAGTCAAATCCTGCTCCAATCAGGTTCATGATTTTCTCAATCTGGCGGGGTACAGCACAGGGTTAGCTGCCAAGAACATAAACGACCTGCGAGTGAGCACCCTCTCACCCCCCCGGAGTGGTCAGGCGGAACATCCCACTGATAGCAAAGAAGCTCCCATTAACCAGGAAGGGCCACGCTGATGAAAGCTGCTGAAGATCCCGGAAGGGTCCCTATGGAACAGGCGTGAACGCAGACCTGGCAGGCAGCAGGCACTCCCAGCACCACTCAGGCACCGCACCCCCTCTGTCAGAGCTGGGCTGGGCTGGGCCAAACCGGGCCGCCACGTATGCGTGTAGCTGAATTCACTGGCATGAGCAGACGCACGCACACACACAGAAGCAGCGCAGAAGCAGGAAGGACGAGGCCTCACATCCCAGGGGACACTGCCTTTGAAGGGGCGTGTCCCCAGTCATGTGATACGGCTGCGAGCAGGCCGACTGAACTCCTCCTGTGCAGCCCCGTCTTGTGCTGTGAATGCGACCACGGCTACACCTGTGCTGTACTGAACAACTCAGTAGCATCGCATGGGATACCGGCTGTAATACATGAGTGATGCTCCTGTGGGGCTTCAGACCTGGGGGAGGGGGTAAGTGCCCCGCTGCGAGGACCCAGGAAGCCCCAAGGGGGCGCTCTGCACTCCTCTCCCCCTTATAACCAGTCCAGCCCCATTTATTGAGGAAGCACTTCATAGTATTTTTTAAATCATGGCAAGAAAAAGGTGCGCAGAACAGTTCTGGGAAGAGTTAAACACGCATATTAAGCGTTTAACGCCACAGCAGGAATTACCAGCGGACACACTCTGGGGCAGAAGGGACCTTCTGAGATCTGATATTTCAGAGTGACCGCACAGGGGAGGTCCTCAGGCACCAAATTCATGGATGACCACTCTCCTCTGCTGGTGGCACATTCACACCATCTGTCAGAGGAGTAAGAGGAGGAGGAGGAGGAAGAAGAGAGACTGCTGTCGAGCAGCATGAAACGGGAGGCCTTCCACAATCACCTGAGGGCTCGGCTCAAAGATGAAGGGCCTCTGTTGGGGCCTGATTAACTCACACACAAGCAACGAACACCCACGTTCACCAAGACCACACCTCTCTGCTTCCCAGGCAACTTGTCCCCGACCTCAGCCCCTTATCCCAGACAGTAAAGCCAAACTGGATAAAAGGAGGCCGGAGTCTTACACTTTGGAATGACTTAGAGATCCGAGGTTGTGCGGCCAGAGACTTCCGTGTCTGCTGGGAAAGAATGAGTCACGCTTTAAAAACGGTTATAAAATCCACATCGACCATCATTCATCTGTGAAGCCCTCCGTTAACCAAGAGTTATCAGACAGGCCAGTTTCAGGATGACAGACCTTTACCGGAAGCCCTATTTATTGATGTAGGCTCGCTGAGGATGAGATCTGACGCTTATCACACAAGAGCAGGCTTTAATCCAGTAATTGGACCAGACATGCCGGAAGCCTAGTCTATATGAGAGACAACTTCACTCACACACACTCTTTTCCACAGCCATGTTAGACAGGTCATGTCAGTTCCACTTTCAAAGATAACTCCTCATTCCAAAGACCGCATTTTGTGGCACACGTGCTCTTGAAAGCATGTTCTGAGACCATGCGACACCCCATAACAGCAGTTCCAACGCAGAGCCCACATTTCCATGGAAACAAGACAGCTTTTACGTGACGGGAAGGGGCACAGGTGGACACGGACCAAGACATCAAAAAGAAGCTGAGATCTCCCCACGCTGATGACGAGCCCCGCTGTGATGACCCACCATGCCAAACACGAGTATTGCGTGTTTCTCGACAACAGCGCGCACACGCTGCGTCCTAACAGCCATTCATGTGCCAGTCGGGACACATATTAAATATGCATGCAGACTGGCTGCCCATGAGATCAGGGATCGTGAAAGAACTAAACCAGACCTGCAACTGGGAGGAGCATACCTAAATCCAATTGTCCGGCACTGAGAAGTTTCAGCAGGGTCGAGCTCTTCACCAAACGGTGGAGGCATTCCCTCACAGAAAGGGCTGAGGTGACCCAACAGCACGGCCTTCAAAGAAAAAGCTGAGAGTCAGGAAGACTGAAGTATCCCCTCTGACTCAAAGGGAGCCTCAGATTCCAGCAGATCTGGTGTTTAACATGCCAGCACAAACTGCCCCATTTAGACTGCTAATCAACCCGTGACTCAGCCCATAAACACAGGCCTAGGGAGCAGCCATATGTACCAGACACTGTGAGCCTCTGATTACAAAATGACATGCGGCTGATGGCAGCCTGGAACCAATGGGAGTTCGGAGGCCGGCGGCCGGCCAGCCCTGCAGAAACAGACGTATTGCCAACGCACCCTAATCACTGATATGTGACCGTCGGGTCTTCCAGAAGGAGCACATGGGAGTCGAAGCGATCAGGAGAAAGCTGCCAGAGCACTATGCTGACGACAGCAGGACACGTCAGGGGCTGCAAGGGAGAGGATACTGCAGTGTCGAGATAAAACGCTTCACACACTCAGTGTCCCACATATCCCAAACACATCCGTTAACAAGGTAAGCGTTTCTCAAAAGCTCGAGGAGAATGTATATCGTATCTACCAGGCAGAGATCCATGTGACAGCAGAAACTGACCGATAGTCCAAAGATCAGCCAAAGGACACTGCTCAGGGTACGTGCTATATACATACAAGCAGCCTGATTTAGCCCAGATGCATCAGTCTTTGGCTTGTTCCTGCTACAGAAGACCAGTGATTAACAAAGGGGGGGGAGGCAGGACCAAAAGGGGGAGGGACCAAAAAGGAGTCAGAGCGAGCAAGGATGCCCAACACAGTGTGGAAAAGATGCCGATACCAACTTCTCATCCCTTAAGGGCTTGCATTGCGGCCCTGCAGTCACTCCAACGCAAGTGAGAAACGCTTCACAAGCAGAACAGAAGGTGAAACCTTCAGCTACGGACACACCGGCTCTGCCTCTCCGCAGGGCTGTAGAATCAGTGTGGTGCCATGGTCACCGGCAGAACTGGCCAGTGGAAAAGACCACAGCTCCAGCCAAAGCGAACCAGCTGGGGTGAGTCCCAAGCTGTCAGGCTCACATGGCCGCCCTGGCATTCTTTGGGGGGGGATGGACAAATGCACACCTCATACTGAGGACAAAAACGGCATCTGTCACAGCCAAGTCCTCGGCCAGTGGATACGCTCTCAGGGCATGCTGGGATACATGCAGGGAAAGAAGAGTCCCGATGAGACTCTGTACCAGTAACACGCAGGCATAACTGCAACTTCCAGTCCGACATAACCGAATCGGAGCTCCACAACTATAACTTCCACACATGGCCTGCCTGTGAATCAGCTTCCGCTGATCTGTTCGATACAGGCTAACCAGAGACTCCTGGACCAAGATGTTCAAAACAGACCACCCAGACTCTCCCAAACAAAGCTGTTCGATATGGGCCACCCAGAGACTCGTGGACTAAGCTGCTTGACATAGACCACCCAGAGACTCCTGGACCGAACTGTTCCATACATGCCACTCAGAGACTCCAGGACCAAGGTGTTCAATACGGACCAACCAGAGACTCCCGGACCAAACTGTTCATTATAGACCACCCAGAGATTCCCTCACCAAGCCGTTCAATACGAATCACCATGAGACTCCCGGACCAAGCTGTTCTACGCAGGCCACCGAGACACTCCTGGGCCCAGTTGTTTGATATGGGCCACCATTTCTGAGTGCCACTGGACCAAGGGAAAACAGATACTCACAAAAGGCAGTCTTGTGGTGGCCATGTCTGTGTGCCCCTGACGACGTTCTGTCTACCTCTTTAGCCACACATACCATCGGCCCCCCGCACAAAGCCCCCCCCCCCAACCCCCCGTATCGTCATGTCCAGCTGGAGCCTGAGCCCAAGACATTAGCAAGTCAAGGGTGGGTTTTATGTATGCTCTGGACCTCATGCAATTCAAATCTGTGCATGGGGTATAAGACAAAGAGGCAGGGGGACCAGGGAGAGGAATAAAAGGGTGCTGAGAGCCCCCACCTAACAGCATGTCCTAGGGCAGCAGGCAGGATGAGCAACATGATCGCCATGTAGTTTACACTAGAAGGATGGATAGCAGTCAGATGTTCCTGGGGGACAGAATGATACAACGCCTTGTTTCATAATGGAAAGGGTTTCTGGAAGAATTAACAGTAACACTTTACTTGATGCGGCACAAATAATATAGTAATAACTTATTATTGAGGCAAAAATCATGAACAAATGTAGATGCTACTTGAGATAAAAGATGTCACGGTTCATTAATGATGAATTAACATGAGATCAGTATTTAACTTGTGTTATTCATGACTTGTTCCTTCAGTGGTTCACAAAGGTTTCCAGAATTAACAGATATACTAACAGATGCAGTAACTGCTTGGGATGAAATGCGTCACGATTCATTAATGATGAATTAACATGAGATCAGTATGTAACGAAGACTTAGTTTGTGGTTAATTAATACATAAGTAATAGCATAATGCTATACTACATTTATGTGCAGTCAAGTAATGTGTTACAGGATTAACAAACCTGCACGAAAGATGTTATGCAGCAGAACTTAAGGTAGATACTTGTGCCTTTGGTAACAGAGCTGCATGTGTGATGTTCAGTGAGGGATGAAGGAGGATTTTCAAATGCTGGTTATACTGCATGAGCAAATGGGTCATTCCTTTATTTAGAAGCAACTTGGGTTAAGGACTGTTACTGGCATCTCAGATGCACTGCACCAGTGTATCTAAATTAGGGTACACCCTTTAGGCAGGGGCCAAATTGTGCCTTGTTTCCACCAACATCCCGGTGCTGGAATGATTCTCGCTCGGTGCCTTTTGAGAACCTGTCCACGTTTCCACTGGTTTCAAAAAAGAATGGAACAGAAACGTTTGGTAGGCGGAATGAAAGTAAAAATAAAGGTTAATCTGTATTTAGTTTTTTTGGATTTATTTTGGTCCGTTTTGGAATTTAAGTTGTTATAAGCTGC
This sequence comes from Cryptomyrus ogoouensis, assembly GCA_025773925.1. Classification (NCBI taxonomy): domain Eukaryota; kingdom Metazoa; phylum Chordata; class Actinopteri; order Osteoglossiformes; family Mormyridae; genus Cryptomyrus; species Cryptomyrus ogoouensis. The sequence continues at coordinate 428,768 of JAOYFF010000039.1, read as the reverse complement.
CGAACGGAAAAAAAAGGTTTTCAGAGTATGACAGAGTTGCGCTCTGTCTCTATTGCCCGTATGTACTTCTGTCTCCTTAAATGCTCTGCTGTCTGTGTGTGTTCGTTTATTCTCGCTCCCTGTTTTACTGCTGTTCATTTAAAGAGCTCACAATATGACTGTGCTAAAAATCGACCTTTGCAGTCCGCGTCATGATCCCTCTGCCACCCGAGCGCCGCGATATTTTATTTATTTGACCTGCAACAAATTTATACTCCTTATAAAATCCGGCCAGCAGATCGATCTTTTGCTTTTCAGAGAGTAATAAAACCATGTGACATTATTTGGCTGATAAGCTGCTGGCACCGGTGATATTAGACAAAATTGTGTTGGTTATGGATTGAATTTTCTGGATATTCATTAAGCTCAGGGTGGGCTGTGGCTGATACTCCAACAGTCTCCACCTATGGGCAGTGAGATACCATGTACAGATACTATGGAGAACAGGAAGCTTCAAGTGCAGGCCTGACTGCATGTGAAAGGATGAGGACTCGGTTAGAAATCTGCTCTGCTGTCCGGTGAAAATACAGGGAGTACACCCGGCAAGGAGTCTTCCGCCCAATATGCATATCTATATTTAAATTAGACTCATCTATCGTCATTATTTTTAATACACTGCTCGGTTTATACAGTGCTAAGCAACCTCAAAATGTTACTCTTTTCCAGAAAGATACAGACCTCATTTTGAATAAGCCACCATCATAATTCACACTGGTTCCTAAGCAGTGATGGCATCCCTTTACTAACAGCAGACCACCATGCATACACTTCATTAACCTCGGCCATCTGTGTTTTGAGACACCACAGGCATGCCACCAGAAACAGCGATACATAGCTAGCCAAGATGCACCAACACCAAAGAGCTGTTGCAGCTAACTTCAGGACCACAGCTAGCCAAGGTGCACTAACCCCCGAGAGCTGTCGGTGCTATCTCCGGGATCACAGCTAGCCATAGCATACTTCATATGAGCTATCAGTGCTAACTCCAGGAACACAGCTAGCCAAGGTACGCTAACCCCCAAGATCTGTCAGTGCTAACTCCAGCACCACAGCTAGCCATAGCATGCTTCACAGGAGCTATCAGTGCTAATTCCAGGACCACAGCTAGCCAAAGTGAGCTATCCCCCAAAATCTGTCAGTGCTAACTTCAGAACCACAGCTAGCCAAGGTGCGCTATCCCCCAAAATCTGTAAGTGCTAACTCCAGGACCACAGCTAGCCAAAGTGCGCCAACTCCCAAGATCTGTCAGTGCTATCTCCGGGATTACAGCTAGCCATAGCATACTTCATATGAGCTATCAGTGCTAACTCCAGGAACACAGCTAGCCAAGGTGCGCTATCCCCCAAGATCTGTCAGTGCTAACTCCAGGAACACAGCTAGCCAAGGTGCGCTAACCCCCAAGATCTGTCAGTGCTAACTCCAGCACCACAGCTAGCCATAGCATGCTTCACAGGAGCTATCAGTG
>JAOYFF010000039.1:383374-408978 GCA_025773925.1 Cryptomyrus ogoouensis | reverse complement strand
GGGGGGGGGGGGGGGGAGGGGGGGGGGGGGGGGGGGGGGGGGGGGGGGGGGGGGCAGACGGGGGGGGGGGGAGGGGGCGAGGGGCAGACTGCAGGGTGAGGAGGGGGCTGCAAAAAGGCAAGGAGGAGGGAATGCAGACGTAGCCCACAGATGCAGACAGACAGAAGCAGACGCAGTGCAACGCAAGCAGATGTATGCAAGCAGACATGGACACGGGCAACACGGACAGAAGAAGACAGACACAGTCAGATGCAGCAGGCAGATACAGGCAGACACAGCAGGCAGATGCAGATACAGATGCAAACAGGCAGACAGTCAAATATCCCACTGCAGAGCTCGGGGCTACAAGCCCCTGCCTGTCCAGGTGATGCAGGATGAGGAATGCGGCTCGCTGAAGCGCAACTAGCACCAAGTCGGCGTGCCTCTCATTCCTGCGCTGGCCAGGCCCCACCCACCCTCTCTTGCCCAGTATATCTTTAAGATGGGAGAGGGAGGCGAGAGGAAAAGGAGGAGAGGGCAGGGGAGGGAACCGGACCAGTGGAGGGGGGTTTAGGCAGATTCACCCCCACACCAGACCACCAGCGGGACAAGCATGTCACACACAGGAACGTAAGAGAGGACCGGCGTGACACAGAGACCAGGAGCGCAAGACAGAGGGCGTCAGCAAGGCTGCTTGGCGGGGCCATGCGGTAGGGAGGCGGCCATGCAGCCCGGGTACGCACCTTGGCGTTAATATATGGGTCAAACGGGCCGCAGCGTTTGAACTCTCTGGGGTCTACAGAGTTCTAGGAGGAAGAGAACACGGGCAACACACAAGCATGAGTGCACACACAGAGAACACAGCCCTGAAGGGGGCGCCTCTCAAAGCAACATGGCCCCGGGGCCCGATGGTATGCTCCGCTGCCATACTGTTAGCAGCCTGCTGGGGGCAGTAGTGAGACAGGGGCTAGCTGCATTAGCACTGATCTCACACATCAGAGTCATGGTACCGCTTCTCCACATGCAAGAGGCAGGTGGGCGGGAGCGACTGACTTCTGAGCTGTTCAAATGGACCTCCCTGACCGCCCCCGGCATATGACCACCCCCATGAAGCCACGAGACGGACAGCAGACGGCCCCCTGACCCCCGAGGGGCCCCGACAAGCAGACCTGCCCATTGAGCTTGGGGTGGGACGGCCCCTGGTGCACGAGCAGCCGCACGATGCGCTGGTCACCCTTCCAGGCAGCCAGGTGCAGCGGGTAGCAGCCCTTGTTGTCGGCGATGTTGGTCAGGGCCTCGTTCCGAAGGAGCAGCTCCACGATATCACTGCAAAACACGAAGCCAACAGGCACACAGATGGCGGCTCGTTAAGCTGCTGAGTGGGAACCGCACTGTCAGGGCCTCTGGTGCCACCTCCCCTCCCCACCCCACCCCCGGGCTCAGGAGTACCACCCACCTGTGGCCATTGAGGGCGGCGTGGTGGAGGGGGGTGTATCCAGTGCTGTCCACACAGTTCACATTGGGACCCCTCCAGATGCTGTGGGGACAGAGAGGAAGCCAACATGAACACATGTGCAGGTGCATGCACAGGCACGCGGATACAGCAGACCGACAATCACATGCAGAGTTTCACACACACGCAAGGTCCCTTGGACATGTGCAGTTTTGCACACATTCAGTCTCATGCACAGTCAAACGCAGTCACACACACATGCACTCGCACATGCACAGTCACAAGTGCGGTCACAGTCACATGCACAGACTTATGTACACGGACAATTACATGCAGTGTCTTACGCACAGTCCAACACATACAGTCACATGCACAGCCTCGCACACGCACAGTCTCATGGGCATACGCAGTATCGCACCCATTCACAGTCACACACATGTGCAGTCACACGCACAGTTACAAGTAGAGTCACAAGCACAGTCACAGTCACATGCACATACACGTCTCACAGACACAGGCCACTTGTAGAAAAACCCCTCCCACATCCCCAAGGGGCAGTAGCAGGATGGCACTGGCTTGCTCTCGCTGCCTGGCTGCTAACTGGTCATCCAGGTGGCACGCGGTCACATGCACGTGGACCGGACCAGACTGGACCCAGACATGACAGCAACTGTGTGAAGCAGCCGAGTCTTTCCGCAACACGAACCCAAAGCGCGTCATTCCCCCGCCACATGCTGGTGACACGTGCTGCTTTGGAGTGGCTGCCTCATTCTGCATGGGGATTTCGACACAAAACAGGAAACTCGAAACACTACAAACAATGGAAGGTGTTCTTCTGTGCGCAGAACAAGAAAGTGCCTGCAGGGGGCGACGTGTGCAGAACACAGAGCAGGCTGGGGCCATGGAATGAGGAAACGGCAGGAGGATTTGCAGAGGGTGTCAGGGACAGGTTGAGACACACAGCAGGGCGCAGGGCGCGCCTCCGCATTCACGTTGCTGAAATGGAGGCTGACCCCCATTCCAGAAACAGCAAGGTCACATTGGTCTGTTTTCTCCGAATGCAGTTTCAGAGTTACGCAGTTCACACAAAGGAAGTGTGACAAGCCTGCAGACCAAGCACACTCACTCAGTCACAGGGAGTGGCTGGACTTTGTACGCTGGCTTCAGGAACACCCGCTCCACGCAGTGGCTGTTTATGCACCATCTCATGGGATATGGATTAGTGGATGAGGGCAGTCAGACCAGGTGATCTCTAGCAGATCACAGAGGGCAATCTGGAAGGAGCTCCAGAGAAGGGCTGAGATCCAATATCTCCAGAAACAATTCTCCTGACTCTTTCTGGCCTGCTCTGGGGCCATGCTGGGACAGCCTTCTGCATAACAGGCAGGCCCTCGGGGGGGGGGGGGGGGGTTGGGGGCCTGAAGGGAAGGAGCAAATCTCCTGTGGTGTCCTCCCTGCTCACGGGCCCCTCGCCTGGCCTCGCTGCTCCTCCAGCTAACCCTAACCCCGTCTCCTTTTCCGGCGTGTTGGTCTAACAGCCAGGTTCTGCTCTAATGTGATCTGTGTCTCTCTGCCTCCCGCCCTCCCGCCCTGCGTGGTCGTCCGGCTGCCCTGCTGACCTGGGCATTGCTGGTGAGTACATCCCTTTTTTTTTTAATCCCATGTGGGTCTTTTTGCTGGGTAAGCAGGAAGTGTCTCCCTGAACGGCGCCTGTCTCTCAGCGGCCGCTGCCATTTCCTGAGCAAGCGCTGCTTTGCTGTCCTGTGTCCCCCGGTCTGGCGCTCAGAGGCGGCACGTTCACCGTGCTGACCTTCACCGGCTTCCCTGTGCCGGCATGCCGGAATCGGCCCGGAGACCGTGAGCCGGTTTCTATAGAAACGACTCTGACAGAAAAGGCTCTTTGCGTGATGTGTGAATCGGCTTCCTCAGACGGGGACCTTTAGGATATCTGCACTGTCCCTCTCTCCTGGCACAGGTTGGCACACAGGAGACCTTCTAAAGCCTACGGTGCCCACGCAGAGTCTGGCCCCCGGCATGCCCCTGCACCCCGGAGGGAAGCTTCTCGCCAACGACCTCGACTCGTCCTTGGCGAACCTCGTGGGCAGTAAGTGGACCGTTGGCTCTCGGTGGCTTGCTGAGGATCCGTGACGATGCGCTGCCATAGCACCGTCTGTACCGGCTCGTGGTGCCGTTACCCTCGGGCTGTGCGGACAGTAATCCAGTCCAGTAAGATTAATGGCTTCCCAGAAGGAGCCGTTTGCAAATGAACAGACACTTCGGATGATAGCATCCAGAGCGAGGCCGTCCATTCACTAGCTGTCGCCTGTCTCTGTTCTCTTTCACAGACTTGTATTTCGGAGGGACGCCAGCCAAAAAGTGAGTGTTTCCATTTCCGAAGTGCCGTCCCGTTGATTTTGCGCCCTGAAGGTATCTGTCCACGTGTCCTGAATGTTCTGGCTACCCTCAGGCCGGACATGCAGTGGAACCAGTCTGGTGAGAAGAAGCTGACAGGCGGCACCAACTGGCAGTCCAAGACCATGAGCACCACCACCGCCTGGGGCCCCGCACCCATGGCCCCCGCCCCCATGCCCGTACCGGCCATGGTGCGTGTCCTCAGATCCCCCTCCCCGAATTAATGAATGGGATGGAAAGTCAGCTCAGCTGCTCTGTCCTGGTGTCGGCTGAGGGCTGATTACACTGTATGTGGCTAAAAGCCTGATCTATGCCTGATAAAATGGGGGGAGGGTTTTAATGCCCATCTTCACCAGCTCAATGCCCCCTTGTCTGTGTGTGTGTCTGTGTGGGGGGCAGGCTTTAATGCGGCTCAGTGACACCTCCTTACTGTGTGTCTGTGTGTTTGGGGCAGGTGCCCCCTCTTTGCTCTGCTGTCCTCCTGGCTGCAGTGCTGCTCCCCTTCCTGCCCCCTATCTTCCTGCCCTCTGCTCCACTCTCAGAACCTTTGTTGCTTCCCTGCTTCTCACTGTCTGCTCTCTGGTGTTTCCCTAACGCTGCAGAATGGCATGATTTACGCTGGTTATGTAAGTACCGCCTCAGCCGCCTCTCACGGTGCCTCTGTCTGCTTTGCTGCTTTTCAGCAGGTCTCAGGGATTCCGCTTCCTGTAAAATCTGCTCCGTTCTGTTCCGTCGTCGCCTCATGTCTGTCTGGAAGTAGCATGTGCGGTTTGTGCGGTGAGCAGACTCTCCGCAGGAATACGGCTCTCAAATGGCTGAGCACCCTGCATCCTCCCAGTGGTTTTTGCATTGAATAATTGTGCATTTCATAATTTAAATCTTGATACAAGTTCATTTTTTTAATCAGCCGTTATTGTCTGAAATTCCCCAGTTCATTTCTCTTGTGTTGAAACAAAGCGTCCAGCCCACGTAATTACGTCTGATTAGAAGGACTGGAACGGGGACGCGTGTCACTCAGAAACGCACAGACAGTCATGCTGCTGAGTGTGTGTGAGACAATAAGAGAATGAGAGCCTGTAGCTCCACACAAAGTGGTGCTGATCATCTCCCAATGAGCTGCCGGATTCAGCACAGAATGAGCCTGATTACAGCTGGTGGGCAGCCGCATCTTAAACAATTAGAAAAATAATTATGGTAATCCTTAAGCACGTTTAACCTGCACCAGACAGTGGATTTCTAAAAACACTAAGAAATCAGACCAGCCTTTAGCCTGTATTACATTTCCCAAAATACGAATCGTATCTCAGAAGTTAATTTTTAAATTTTTATTAATTTTTTTTTTTCCTGAGCCGCATGATCTGCGTGTGATTACCTCCATTAGCCACACTGAAAGTAGTTCTGCTTGACGCGCTGTCGTTTCAGCCGCCCCGTGTCGCTGATGCCCCTGTGCTCTCTCCTTGTAGACCCCAGCCCCGATGCCGTTTCCCATGACGACACCACAAGTGCCTGTGTATGGAATGGTGGGTCCCCTGGTCCACAGCCACAGTCATGTGGTTTATGGTTGGGATTCATATTGGGGGAAAAAAGCAGATTCAGCAGGTCTGACAGACCCCAAACTGGGCAGCGTGTGATTGGTTGTCTCCCTCTGACAGATCCCCCCGCAGATGGGCCAGATGGGCGGAGTCCCAGTGATGGCACCTCAGCCCATGATGTACAACCAGCCTGTTCTCAGACCCACCAACCCCTTTGCTTCTATCCCTGGAGCTCAGGTAACCTCGCTTCCCAAACATTTTGGGGGAAAATGGTAGTAAAAGTCAAATGAAGCTTCATGAACCATTTTCTGCATTTTTTGATCCCATTAGATGGTGCTCTTGGTTTATGTTGGGGCATGAATTGAGCCATTTTTTAAATGGAGCACCATCTAGTGGTGTGAGAAAATACAGCATTTGGTTCATAAAGCTTTATTTGGGCATAACTAGAAAATGGCAGATCAGGCAATATGTTTTCAAAAGGTTGAAAAATGAAAATGATGACCTCTTGGTTAAACATGAGGGTTTATCTGCAAATGACCTCTGTTCAAACATCATCCTTATGTTCTGCTCTCCTGACCAGCTGGCCTTCCTTCCTTCACTTCTGACTCCACCCCTCCCTCCATCCCTCCCTCCTTTCTACACAAGAGAGGGATGCTGTGAACAGTCCCCAGCCAGGAGGGCATGGTTAACTCTATAGCCTTTATCTCAGCTTGGCCTGTTCCATTATCTGACCTGAGGCAGCAGAACTCAGCATTTCTTCAGAGTGAACTGCTGGCAGGGCATTTTATTCGGATGATAACAGGAAACGGTGTGGCGTATCTTTAGGGGGCATATGCCTCCTGTCTTGCTGCCTTGGTGCCTCAGTGCTTATGACGCCGCCCTGATACATAGCGGCTTTGAGTGTCAGTGTTCTGCCTGACTGACGTCTCTGCCCCTTTCCTCGGTGCCTCAGTGCCCCTGATCCTGCCCTGAGACAGAGGAGCTTTGAGTGTCAGTGTTCTGCCTGACTGACGTCTCTGCCCCCTTCCTTGGCAGATGCAGTTCATGTAGTGTCGCGGATGGGTTTCACCGACGGCAGGAAGAGAAAGAGGATGGAAAAAGGCGGAGGAAGCATGACGGGAAAAACCAACAGTGAATGCAGAAGAGGAGAAAGTGAAGGGGCTGGCAGCGCGTGTGCGTGCAGGCCGGGGCGTGTGTGAGTCCGTGGGTCCCCCTGCCCGGAGCAGGGCCTGGACCTGCCCAACATGGACCCTGCATCTGAGCGCTCCGCCCCCATCCATTTCTGTCCTGCAGAATGACTGTCGATTGCCCCATGCACTGGATAACCGCTTCTTTTCCTTTGCCTGTTATAGCCCATTTTTTCACTGTCTAAGGCAGGTCCATAGTCAACTTCCTTAACTTCTAAGTGTTTCTAAAGCATCTGTTACCAAAATGATTTCTGTGTCTCTGGTTTGATTAAGGACTGTGTGTGGAAAGCAGCTATCCCAGAATGCACTGGGCAGCTGTGACCCAGCGTGGCGCCCTCCATGAGGCCCGGGAGCAGTCGTAGTCGCATGTTTGTGATGAGGAGAACCTTCTCTGTGCTCCCGTCGCATCCCGTGCTCTTTGTTTGCTGGCGTGAGGCCCCAGGGATACGCCTGACCATGAGCGTGTCTGTTCGTTACTCCCAGTGTTTTTGTAGAGGTGTTTTGTAAAGAGGTGGTCTGTGTTTGTGCGCATGTGTTAACGTGCTGTGAGTTCTTGCCATGCATGCTGCGGGCTGCAGGTGGGGCAGACCAGGCTCGCAGCTGCCTTGTTTACCTAGGCAGCACTTAGCCAGTTTAAGCAAGCTGGTGTTAGTGTTCTACACTTAATGATTCACAGATATGGGGTGAGTGTATGAGTGCCTGGGTGCATGTGGACAGGTTCCCGGACCGGCTGTGCTGATGTGGGACGGGCTGCTCCCATACCTGTCAGTGCCTGACTGGATGACGTCATCAGCGTCTCTCGAGGGGTGCTGCATGTTTGAGGGCCGCTGGGCTGGGCCCTGGACCCCCGGGGTGGATTGTCATCGTCATTTGTGTCCCTTACTGTACACCTCTCAGCACAAAACTCTGAAGCTACCAAGTAATAAGTGAATAAGTGCACAAAACTCAATGCCAGTCGCTGGAATGTAGTGAGCGGAATTCTTTACCTGTATTTCCCTGACACAAAATAACCATTGAAAGCACTGTTGTTTTCAGTGATAATTAAGAAGTAATAATTTAACCAATTAATATGTTGCTTCAATAAGAGAAAACAGGGTAACCTCCCCAGACAAACCTTTGTGCTCCAAAGCCTAACAGGCTGGTTGTTTCTCCCAACAGTTGTAGCCTTGTGTTCTCATGCCAGTTGTAGTATAGAGTGAGTAGTCCAGTGCAGTACTCTGTCTAAGCTGTCTCCTGTCTGGTACATAGTTTTAGAGCCTCCAGGGCTGCTATCTCACTGTCTGGTAGGAAACATCTCCTTAGGTGACCATGTTTGTAGGGTATTCCGTTAGTATCTCCACACCAAGATCGTGTCCATCTCAATGTCTTTATGGAATCCCAGATCTCGTGTGCTCCTCCTCCTCTCGTTAGAACCTAGAACTCACATGCGGAATAATTTTGTAAAATTTTTCTTAATCTGTATAGTGGTAGTGGTTTGGACCCCTGGAAAGAAGGTTCCTCCTGCCGTTAGGTTTGGAAGACCAGCTGCGTCGTGGTGAAGAAATGCGATGTGATTGTTTGGTGTTGGTGGTTGGGCCCAGCTTGCTGTTTCCCCTCTTCTCTCTCAGTTCTCTGTCTTCATCATGCACGTGTTGAGGGCTCGTCCGCGTTCTAGGTGTTGCACGGAACTTGTTTGGCAAGCATTTGGTAGAGAGAGACAGTCATTGCTTTGAAGGAACAGTCTGTCTGAATGCACATTCAATGTTTAGGTTTTTTTTCTGTTTAATTGCACCCTCAGAAGCATGAACTTGTATGCAATGAATGTTATATCATGGATCATTTGTCATTTGGCCTGCCCAGGGGATGCAGGCCTGTCTGTGTTATCTAGGTGAAGCTCCCACGGCTCACTGTTGAGCTTGGAAAGTATCTCTTAGGGGAAACTAAATGTTGTGTAATCTGACCATACACATTCCTGTGTGTCTCACAGTAGTTTTCTAAAACCATTTGTACCACAGTAATTTGAAATAGTGCTCTGTTTGCCAGTATCACGTTAGCATCTATAGCGCCCTCTGGTGACCGAGTGTCCTTCAGCGTCCCCTGTCGTGATATCAGTCTTAGGTCCCCTTGCTGCTGCTCCTGTGCAGGTTTTTGCTGGCGTCTGCCTGGCTAGGCGGCGGCATTCAGGAGTAAATTTCAGCTTAACTCGGGGCATACCACACCGATGGGGGCAGATCCTGGGTGGAATCGTGCTGGGGGGGGGGGGGCCTCCCCAGCAATTCGTCATCCGGGAATAAGAGTATCTATTTTTGCTTTGTTTTTTTTTAAAGGTCAGTGTCAAACAGTGGACAGCTGCCTCACCTACTCTCTGTATATGTGTGTGTGTGTATATATATATATACACTCATACACAGCATATTTTTATCTTTAGTTTATTTTCGCAACATGATATACAGTATATTTGCATATAAATGAAGAGTATAGAGACACGTATGGTTTGTATTTGACGCCAGGGGAAGGGTAAACCTTCACATTCGTTCAGGTCCTCCTTAAAGCCAAATGTTCACTCTTTTTTTTTTTCAGAGCCCTCACCATCTTGGAATGTTTTTTTTTTTTTTTTCATTTCTCTGTTTTGTACATTTTATTTATAAAATGCATTATATCAGGAATTAAGACTTGTGAAAGGGGGGAAGTAAAAAAATATTTTTATGCATAATTTCATAGGGTATTACTCTTTTTGCCATAAAGAAATAAAATGTCGTGCATCACACTCTGACCATTGTATATATTTATTTGCCTGCAGTTGTACTTTCTTTTTGTTCAATGATGCTTTTGTAGCCGACGAGAAGAAGCAGAAAGGACAGTTTGCGGTCACATGGTTTCAGCACCGTTTGCTAGTTGAGATGAGGTGTATGCAAAAATCCTGCTTTCCCTCGAATTGCACTTCGTATCGTTACTGTACATACTGGGGTGGGGTGGGCTTGGGCTGTCATGCATGCTTTTCTAAAACCCGTTTAAGGAAGTGATGTCATTTCTAGATGTCCTGTCATGAGAATTTCTATGTGTGATATTTCTGTGTATTGCACGAGGAATGCAGGGTAGATTGTTTTTCCATTCCTATCAGGCCAGGCCAACCAGGATGAGAGGGCTGCTTGAAAATGGCACTAAAAACCAACCATATAATTGGACCATGCTGCAGGCTCTTGGGAGTTCTGTGGGCAGAAAGAAAAATGATTGGTTCAGAGAGATAACTAATCAGATTTTAGAGGATGTGGGTGCAAGCAACTAGAGGAGGTAGGGCCAAGACATCTCATTGGTTGGTCCAGCCTCCTCTACATTTTGATTGGTTATCTCTCGGAATCAGTCGTTTTTTTTTCCTGTGCCCTCAGAACATTTTTGTGTAACTCCCACCAGCGTTTTGCTGTCGTAGCACTGGTTGGTCAGGATCTCTGACCCTTCTCTGTGCACTCAGGCTGCTGCTTAGTGTGGCTGCGAGCTCCTTCCTGTAAAAGGTGGTGAAACGCAGCCACAGGTGTCTGCGTTGTCCTTACTGCTTCCGGTCCTGATATCTCTGTGCAATAAAAGAATGTAGCTCCTTCTAAAGGTTCCTTTGATCACCATGCCTCAGGATCTGCTGTGCCAGGCCCAACCCTTCCGTTTAACCGAGGTCGTCATAGAACACGGGCTTTCATTTTTTTTAACCCTTGGATTTTGGTGAACAATGCTGCTTTTTCATGCTTGGAGGAAGGGTTAAAGTGATCAGTACTGGAAGGAACACCTCACAGACCACATTTGTCTTCAGGCAGTTAGTGACCGAAACCTGTTTTCACCTTGATAATTACCTAACCCCCTTAATTTCCTCTTAGTCCTTTTAGCTTCCTGTAACCAAACGCAGTCACAAAAGTGAGTTTTTGGATGCAATGAAAGGTTCGCTCTTTGTAAATGTGAAAATACGTGTTGTCGACAGTGTAAGATATGAAGAGCTCATCTGTGATGTTTTAGGATCTGGTATCCTATGTCCTGCTCCAGTTGCCCTTGATCCTTGACCTCTGTTTTCTACCTGTCAGCCTGGTCTATTTCTACTTTATCTCCGTTCCCTTGGTAAATGCAGCTTTGTCTGTTTTTAAATCCTCTTCCTTTCCCTGGGTCTTTGTAAAAGATTTCTGCATGTATAGATTTTCACCTGACTTGCCCGTGAATGAAGAACACAAATTGCATTGTAATGTTTGCGATGATGAAATTGAATCTGGTGCTTTCTTTGGTAAATGGTCGTCTTCGTCGGTCTGGGGAATGTGTTTTGCGACTGAAGGCGATTTGTGCTCGTTCCTGTTCAGAAATACCAAGTGCTGATCTTGATTAAGTCTCTTACCTTGGTGTTGTGTGTTAATTTCCATGTGGGTGCCAATACTAACGTCATTTGGTGAACTAAAAGTCTGTAAGTCCTCTCTAACTCCCACCTACCACAGAACGCTGTCCTTATCCTATAGTATCCCGTGGATTCTGTACTATGGCTCTGTGCTGTGGTCTGTTATAGTCCTTTTTGCCCATCTCAGCCGGTCATAATCGCAGCCCAGGCTCTGTGACGTGCAGGATGGTTGCAGCGACCATCCACGCAATGGAAGGCTTATGTTAACTAGTGATGGTCAAATGAAGCTTCATTACCCATTTTCTGACACCACTGGATGACACGCTTGATTTGCTTTGGGGCATGAATTGAGCACCTTTTTGCATAGAGAGCACCATCTAGTGGTGTCAGGAAATGCAGCAATTGGTTCATGAAGCTTCATTTGGCCACCACTAATATTAACCTCCTGCTGGGGGCCTGCGTATCTCTGAGGGTGTCTAACAGAGCTCTGATCAGTCTCTCACAGAGTTCCAATTTGTTGGCTAAGCAAGGTGCGTTTTGAAGACACCAGCAAAGGAGTGAGGTGCTGTGTGAGGGATGTTTCGCCCTCCTTGCCCTTCACACAGTTTAGACTGAGAAGCTGTGGAACCCCCCCCATCTGTCACCTGTAATCCCCTCACTTCATGGCAGTGTCTTTCTGCGTGTGTGTGTACTTCTTTTAGACCGGCTGAGATCTGCACTAAACGCTGATCTCTGGAATCCCCTGCCTCTTCTCTCACAATGAGTTATTTCTGGCTGAACTGGAACAATTGTAACACTTCATGCAGTCGTGCCAGTTCTCAGAAAGCCTCTGCCAGCATGGCGGGGCTGTTTCCACACGCTGGGAGCCCAGTGTTTCGTTCCAGCTGTAAGAATAGGGGAATGGGACCAACAGAGCATGAAGACATCGCACATTGACATATCTCTGGTTCTCACAGATTCTATTTTTTGATCGAAAAGTAAGCTTGTATGTACGTTACCATTTTTACATTTAACAACGATGAGCTATATTCCGATATTTTTTGAGATCTTTTATGTGATTTAGATATTGGTTGTATTAGGTTCTGATATGATTTCATTTGTCGGTCAGTTATTTGCTGTTTATCATTGCATTAATAAAACATTTTTGATAATGATTTCCCGTTGTATGTTGATGCGACTCCTTACCCTGTCATTTCTGACTCTCGATGAGCTGGATGGAGCTCCTTCACAGCTTGGATGAGCCCAGACTGAGGGCATCGTCTTCAGAAATCTACCTCAGTCTGCATAGTGGATGGATTTGAGGATCATGTGTCTTTTACTGTTTAATTACTCAACTTCCTCTACAACTTTCTTGGGTTAAGAGGAATTTCTGTTGAACAACCTGATCACACCATACTTGAAAAACTGGAAGAAGTTCTTCTGGTCAGGCCAAGAGCAGTATTACAACTGAGCAGAGCAAACACCCCCTTATTTTATTGACACCTTAAATCTTCCAGATGGCATCACTGCTGTTTGTCATGAGACCTTCATCTTAAATACTGACTAGCGGAAAGGGAAGAAGCATGTATTACCTGCAAAAGGGGGGGATTTATTTTGCATTTTATTTTGCCAATTCGGTCTGATTAAAAATTCTGTTGCAGAAGAATAGAAGCTACAAGATTTTTACTGTTGTATCTTTGGCTTTTGTGAGCTTTAATTATTCATTCTGAAAGAGAAGCTGTCTTTGCTGCTTTATTATTATTCATGATGACCATAGTTGTTAGGATTATGGAGCAGGAGTGCAAGCATGTCTGTCTACATCACTCATGCCTATAGAGATTATGTAACGGCGAATGAGCTCCTCTCTGCTCCCATGTAGATTTCATCACCATATTACAGCTGCTATGTTCCAACAGCAAGTGCTTGGCCTCAAATTGTAAAAGCAGGTTTCCCAACCTGTAGAATTTAGTGATTAATTGTCATTGGTGACACACCACAGCACACAACAAAATGTGTTCTCAGCACCCAGGAGGCAGTGCCTTGCTCAGGGTACCTCAGTGGTGCCTTGCTGGTCAGTATTCAAACCTGCAATCTTTCGATTACAAGTGTGTTTCCCTAACCATTAAGCCACCACTGCCCACATAGCTATTATTAGATTATATTTGCATTTTTTTTCTCACTGGCCCAACGGTGAAATCACTATGCCGACCTTGGGATTCTTGGGGACTTATAACCTCCTGGTCACCAGCACCGCAACCAGCCTGCTGATTTTGACCACAGAATTATCTGCTCATGAAATGTTTTGCAGAAGAGTGAGTTTTACAAGTAAGGTTGTGTGTAAAGATGAGCTTTAAGGATATAACTGACCTTGGAATGCCCTTTTTTGTACTATGACTAATAAATGTCCAAATAGACAGTTTGCTTTAGATACTCTGCTGCCACCTGCTGGTGAGTGTTTTTGCATTCATCATATTGACTGCAGTCATGAGATAAAATCCAGACCTGGAATGGAACACTGTCCACTGTATTATTATTATATCTGCAAAAGTCGGTTGATATTTTATTTCAAAAAACGGCTATAAGCTAATGTCGTTAAGATAATGTCTGCAGTCGTTTCAGGTGGAGGCAAGGATGCAAGATTAATGGTTTATTCCGTGGAGGCAGAATCTGGCTGTACGTGCTCCTCCCCCCTCTGTCCCCCAAATCCTGACACCTTAGCATGCAGACAGACCATCACTGAATGGTTTTAAAAGCCTTCAGAACAGAGGCCTATTTTACACAAACACACATTGAGTTAAAGATGAATGCGGTTTATAAAAAGGCTGGAGATGCAGCTTGGTAGCAAGCAGGAGCACTGATCGGTTTTGGGGGGAAACGTGTCATGTCAATGGTAACACTTTGCTTGAAGCTGTCTATAATACACTGTAGACACCTTCAGAATGCAATTTAATGGTCTGAATAAGAATTAATAAAGCATTACAGCATCTTCTATTGATAGTCATAACGCTTTATAGTGTGATTATAATGCTTCATAAGCTCCAATGAAGCTCTCCTCTATAAGGCACCACAGATACCTTTATAAGAATAAGGGCTTGCATGGTGGTGCAGTGCTTATCGCTGCTGTGTGGTTCCCACACACCTCTGAGACATGGGTTCAAGTCTTTGCCCAGGTTCCATGTGTGCAACGCTTGCATGTTCTCCTTGTGCTGTCGTGGGGTTTCCTCCAGGTACTCCAGTGTGGCTGAGGTTAGTTACCAAAAGTGCCCTGTGATGCGTTGGCACCCCATCTTGGGTTGTTCCCTGGCTTGTGCCCATACCCTTTGGGGAAGGCTCTATACCCCCCATGGCCCTGAATAGGACAAGCAGTTACAGAGACTGGATGGAAGAATTAATAAAGTATTACAGCATCCTCTACTGACAGTGATAAGGTGTTACATTGAGCCTGGCAGGTTTCCGTCTGTCCTCCCCAACCCGGTGCTGTTGTATTCCGAGATCCCTTGCAGACCCCGTGTCTGTGTAAAAGCGCTGATGTTTGCCGCGAGCCTTTGTGCGTGCTGATGCCTTTCCCGCTTTCATGCAGAAGTGCACAGCATTTAGCGCCAGGGGAAATTAAATGCTTGGAGCTACAGGGCGGCAGCTCTTTTACCAGAACTACACTAATTTTTGCAGTTATTGGCAAATGGTTACCATAACAACTCACCTTAAACCAGATGGTTGGCTATATTTTAAAAATGAATATACTTGATAAAAAAAAGCTCTTAATGCTCCATTTTCTGATCGTTTATTGTTTTTCATGACATTATTTTTACGCACTGCTGTACAACATGATACCAGAGCTGCATTTCAAAGAAAAAGAAAATCCCATCACACTTTATTTTTCATCATGTTTCCTAGTAACACTGATGAATATCCTGGTGACTCCATAACAGGCTCAGGAAGGCAGATGTCTAGAAATAACACTATAAATAAATATGTTTAAACTGGTATTCTGGCACAGTCATGGGATTGCAGTTGAAATACTTGTGTGTGTGTGTGTGTGTTTATGTGTGTATATGTGTGTGTGTGTGTAAAATGTAATTACTTTCTGGCAATTCAACACACCCCACTTCGTTATACAGTTCAGTCAGTGACTTGACATTAATGGCTTCATATATCCCAGTTGCACGGTCACACTGAGCTCTCCACCTGCCTGGCATTTAAACAAAGGCTTTGCTTTTAATATGTTCGACCTGGAGCTACGTACCACACTTCTACACTTTTACGGTAGTCACTGCAGAGACACAGCCGGGGAGGCTCTCTGCGCCTGGCTCATTCAGGCTTTCCAGACCCGGCTGCCGCAGACAGCCATCGCTTTACTTCTGGGTTGCCCAGTCCTACTGTTTACATTCGAGGCAGCAGTGTTTAACTCTGAAATTTCTTCATTTTGTTCGAGCTTTTTGAAATTTGAAGCACTTTCGTTTTAGCAAATAAAATATTGTCATACCTAGCTTAAAACCCACAGTTTCTTTAAAGCTGACTGTCGAATTTGGGTTTTCGATCTAGTCTGTAATACCTGTTTGTGCGCAAAATGAAACAGTATACTGTACACGCCTTCTACACAACTTTAAATTACATATATATTCACCACGTTCACTTGTCAAGCATGATAGTAACACGGGTTAACATGTGCATTTCGAAAACAAAGTGCAAGGTGATGTGCGCAGAGCTAAAAATGGCGGCACTTGAGTAACCTTCCTCCTGGGCTGCAGCAGGAGTGTGCTGCAAACAGAGTCACTCCCATTGGCCAGGTGAAGGAACAGAGCCGCTCCCATTGGCCAGGTGAAGGAACAGAGCCGCTCCCATTGGCCAGGAGAAGGAACAGAGCTGCTCCCATTGGCCAGGTGAAGGAACAGAGCTGCTGTCATTGGCCAGGAGAAGGAACAGAGCCACTCCCATTGGCCAGGAGAAGGAACAGAGCTGTTCCCATTGGTCAGAAAAAGAAAGACGCGCTTCACTTTTGGCCCCCCAGAATGCATGGGGCTTGGCTGGCTTCTGTTCTCGCATTAATAAGCACCCGGCCAATGTGGTGCTATACAAGAGGCCTGTTTGGGCGTAAGACTCCTGTTCTCAGCCACACTAATACTAATAATTTCCCTCAACTAGCAACTGATCCCTTTAACCTTCACGGTTTTTGTTCAAGAAAAGTCTTCCATTTCATTCTCTGACTGTCATTGAAAAAGGATAAAAGAATACAGGCGAAAGTCTGACCCAGAAATGCTCCTGGATTCTGCTTCTCTCAGGAGTGTTTCACTCTTTGTGCCAAATACTGGATCACTGATGCAGGGTGATGTGTGATGGGATTCGTGCTGTAGGGGGCGCTCTGTCCACTGGCTGGGCAGAATCTTCTTTCAAGATGAGTACAGCTCTCGGACCTCGTTAATGGCCGGCCGAATCCGCCTCACTTGACCCACCTTTGAAATCCCATGGACCTGCAGCAATCGAGTGAAGTCAATTAGAACACAGCAATTTCCTCGCCATCACTGTTACCTCGCATTTCTGAAGAAGTATTTTAGCGCAGTGATTCATGGTACATTAGGGATTACCAGCATGGGAATAATTACAGACAGGATTAGCAGAACTAATTTTGATGTGACCGGTTAAAATCCAAGAGTGCAAAATACTGATACCTCGACCTTTCAGTAAATCTCCTTTTTGAAAGGCTGTCATAAATAGGGTGATAAAGAATTAAATAACGGTAATAGTGTGCTGTGAATGCACGCCCCACTGTACCTAAGTAATAACCTATAAATAATCATCCAATAAAAAGAGAGCCTGTCATCTTTCACTTTATTAAAGAGATAAAGAGACTAGCTGAACAGGGTAGGTCACGGTTTACGACCCATGATCCTTTCCTGGAACTCTGGAATGCTGCGATGGAAAAAAACACTGCCCCCTGGAGGGCACACTCTTCCTCTGGCAAACGGTAATCTCTCTGTATTCCCCTAAGCCAGCGAGTCTGCCCATGTGCCCCTGGTCCCCCTTTGTGCTTCCGGGTCCTGACTACAAATGAACAGATGCAACAAACCCCAAAATACATAAGCAAGACTCTTGGAGGTAGAGAAAAGCAGAGGAGGGAAGCAAGAGGGCCTGTGGTGTGGGGGGAGGGGGGGAGGGGTTTGGGAGGTACGGTGCTATGATAACGACATTTAAAAAGAGGAGGAGTGAGTGGTGCGGAAGCTCAGGCAACAGAGGGCTCCTCTGCCCTACGGTTACATGACACCTGCCCCGGGTGACATCACTGTAATGCTCTGTTCCCATTGGCCCGGGACCGTGGAGAGGAGGCGGGGGTGTCTTTACCCGGCAGGGAGCACAGCGAGCTGTTGGATTTCTGCTTCTGCAGCTTCTCTCGATCCTTCTTGATCTTGATCCTCAGCTTCATGCCGCTCTTGCTGCAGCCTTTGGACGCCTGCGGGCAAACGGTCGTTCCAAAGCGTCAGCACCGTACACCGGGCTAAAGCGGAGCAAGACGGGGTACGGGCAAGGTGCCCACCTCCTCCTCAGAGCCGTGTAAGATGGGGCAGATCCAATGCACCTCCCCCAGCTTCTGCAGCTCGGTGCTCAGGCAGCCCAGAGCCGTGTGAAGCGAGTCGTCCTGGTGAGATTCCAGCTGCTGTGGGGGACGACAAAGGCAGTGAGTCACAGTGCTGCTATATCGGCAAACAGCGTACCGCTGCCTGATAAAAATAAGCATCCATCATTACCGTGACAACATGGCACTCCCTGCACAAACAGCAGGGAAACTCACTCTAAGGGCATGTAGCCGTTTGTCAAAACATGCTTGTCTTTGTGGACTGAATGTTTATCTGAGAAACACAAGTTTCACTTCCATCAGATACAAACAACATTTTAAGGACTGATTCTGCTAACACTGCTATTTAAAGTATTACAGGAAAGCTCAATTACGTCGACATGGCCTTCCATGATGATTCACGGCATTTTTCTCTGTGAAGTGGCTGATCTTGTTTTCATGCTAATTAAAAGCCAGCCTGATCTAAATCTGTGTTCATGGGAGTTTTACTTCTGAGGGAAGAAGGAAAAATAACTGGTTCAGAGAGATAACCAATCAGATTGTAGAGCTAGAGTGGCTAGAGGAGGCCGGACCAACGAATCAGGTGTCTTGTTCCCGCCTCCTCTACAATCTGATTGGTTATCTCTCTCTGAACTAATTTTTTTTCATTCTGCCCTCAGAACATTTTTGTGTAAGGAAAACTCCCACGAGCCATATCTATGTGCAACATGCCTTATTCTGCAGCCTCAATTGTAATTTATTGACATAATAGCTGTTAAAATGGATCGTGTTCTTTTATCACAAGGGCAGCGAGTGGGGAGATCAACGATGAAGATTTACCAGTTGTTTGCCATCCAGTAACATCTTGGTCTCTGTCTGTAAGGCCTTGGTGCTGCTGATGATGTCCAGCACCGTGGTGCGGCTCAGCAGCTGCCAGCAGAGATCAAATCAAACACCAGCATTTCACATACAAACCCTGCCTCGCCTTCCGGATGTCTCCGGAAAGTTCGTCCCTCTCAGCGCTCCCCGGGGCTGCGCATGATGTTATTGCTGGATATGAGGCATGATGGTATATTATGGCAATGTCTAAAAACTGGGGGAAAACGGTGCGACCTTTATGCAAAGTCTACAGCTTAATAGTCCACATCTTACCAGAATTACAGACCTTCAATGTACATTAAAATGATCTGGCTAGACTTGCCAATGTAATGGTGTGGACCAGGAGTATGTTAGGAAATGATGGAGGAGACTCGTGCCCCCAAGCTCAGGCGGAGTGTGCCAGTGAGCACCTCACCTCCGGGGAGGAGACTTTGCTGGAGAAGGCCTCCTCCAGGAGCAGCGAGCACCCGTTCACCACGTGGGCGAGTTCCTGCTCCAGCGATTTCTGCGTCTTCGCCACCTCCCTGATCCTGCGCATCCGGTCATAAGCCGATTAGAGCTTGTTCATGTTGCTGAAGCGACTTACGGATGGTAACGTGATGGCTGGAGATCAGAAACTGCAGGTGATAACTAAAATAATATATAACGATATAATAAAATAATAATAATCCAGCCGCTTAAAAAGCTGTGGCCATCAGTGCCCTCCTACCATCCTAGATGAGTCACCTCCAGTTAAATTCTCACATTGCAATTAACTTTGCACATCTGCAGGACAGAATAGCGATCAGAAATAAGATGATGTTGTCACCACAGTGTGGTTCAAAGCTGTGGTTTAGGCCTAGACGTGAGAAACAGGCTGCAATAAGTAAAAGAAAGTAACCCCTAACCGTCATGTTGCTTAAGGCCCATGACATTTCACATACATCTGCGACCTTCGTTTTCTGTTTGTTCGGGTTTTATTAGTCTGGGACGGCACAGAAGAAATGACAGATCACAGCCAATAATGAAACGGTAATTTGAGTCAGTTAATTAGGGTAGAATGTAGAGGGACATCATAGCAAATTCTGAAAATAAACAGGGGAGAGCTGAGCTGCAGAGCCCCATTAACACTGGAGGAGGATGAATGAGTGAGATCATCGGTGCGTCGCTAAATGGACCAGATGGTGAATGGAACAGAAGGCGCTCGCTCTCCGCTGCAGTCGCCGTGGCAGCGGCGCCGTGCTCAGGTGGTGCGCACCTGCTGATGAGCGCGTTGGCCGCCTGCCCCAGCTGCTGCATCTGGGCGCTCTCCTCCTCCGTCAGGTACTCCATGGACTGCTGGGAATCGAGGCGCGGTCGCCCCGAGCGGTAGATCTCGCCTTTCCGCTTGTCCTCCCACGACTTCAGCGTGTTCTCAAAGGCCTGTGCGTGCAGAAGGTGGCGGGGGGGCACCTTACGCTGTGAAAAGCTGACTCACTAACACTACTTGGGACTCATACCAAACTTTATCGCATGAAAACAAGTGGCCAAAACAGTGCCCCTGGGTGTCACATTGTCTTTGTGCGGTGAATCGGTCCCAGCATGTGAGCGTGAGAACGTGTCCCTGCATAGACACCCCAGCAGCATGCATGTCATGCTCAAGTCCATAATATTGGTAGGACGCAAGGTTCCAAGACACTAGCCAGGCTCACCTGCAAGCAGGCTTGAAGCGTCACATAAAGCACGGAGAGGGTGCCGTGGCAACCGCATCCTCGCTGCAGCACCTACCCGATCTCTGGTCAGCATCTGAGCCCGGTTCTTGTGGACGATCTCCACAATGCCAGGGGGCTGGATCCAGGCTTCCCCGTCCACCTGCACCGGGACGCCCTCCTCGCCCAGGATGGTGATCCGCACATGCCGACACTGTAAGGGACACCATGCTGGATGAAGGACATTTAGACGCTGGGGTTTCTGGATCTGTGGCAGCGTCATAGGTTTGGTTTCAACATTGGCAGACACACATGCTACTCCTACAATATCAGTAAGGACACGTCCACAAACCTACAGCCTTGATTTGTGGCATTCTGTCAGAACGGTAAAGGACAAATGGCAGCTTGTCTCCAGGAGGTGCCTCTCCTGTATTCCTCCAACACAAAGAACCAGGGGCAGGAATCACAGCCTCTACTCCAGAGGCGTCACACCCCCTTGCTGCCCACTGAGCCACCCTGCCAGCTGCAACCTGAGATTCTGCAGTAACATCTCCACTCATATAAATGGATAAAATCACCTTATATTAAACTGTGAGCAGAGTAACTATATGTACCGGGAATATGTGCTGGATTATCTGCGTTCCTGTGGCTGATAAAGTGATCATATCACTGCTGGCCCCTTGAGCAAGGCCCTTAACTGCAACTGCCGCTAGGATGCTGACTAATCCCGCTGTCCGATCTGCACTTTGGATAGAAGAGTCTGCTAAGTAAATGGATGTGATGTGAGCATTAGCCCCGTCACTAAGCCCACGGTTTGCCCGGACGTGACCCCGCGCTAACGGCCCCGAAGGGGAGGGAGCTGCCCGGACCTGGGCGATCCTGTGGTGCTGGAGGCTGATGACGCGGGACACGGCCATCTGCATGCTCCCGAACACCGCTACCACCTCCAGCTTGCGGTCGTCGAAGGACGGCGCCCCGAAGTTCTGCGAGAGACGCAACAGGCAGGCGGTAAGGCAAAGGCCGCCGTCAGGCCAGACCGGGCCACATGCCGGCAATAAGCGGAAGGACGGACTGACGTTGTCTTCCTTGGTTCCTCCCCAGAAATTGATCCCTCCTGCGTAGCTGGGTATGTTGAGCACTGCCAGTCCCTGGAGGCTGGGCAGAGACATGGAGACGCCGTCGCACTGCAGACACATGGATACACGATGAAACCCAAGCATCAGGCCATTTCCTGAACCTCCATGCAAAGCAGGCCAATGCAGGTGCAGTACCTCCAGTTGGACACGCTGCTCTAGGTTTTTATAGGTCTTCTGCACCAACTCTTTGGTCCCAAGCACTCCATACCACATCATATTCTTAGTGCGACTGCTGTGGAGTGAGATTACATCGTGTTAAGTGTCGTGAATCTCTCTGAAGTTGGAGAGTGACAACCATAAATGTTAAGGCGGTCCTTAGCTGTTAGGCACAACCCTGACAGTTACTATACTAAATTCCCTTTTGAGGGACACCAACGGGAGACTCGGTATTCAACATTGCAGACAGGCAATACCTGCATTTCTTGGGGTGCTCATCTCGCTTGTTGTTGAACTCCAGGGAGATTTTTGCATCCAGTCCAATGCCAAAGTAATTGTTCATGACACATTTTTCCGTGTAGGACCTAAAAGGGAACCTCTCAGCGTGAGAAGCAGAAGTGATTATGTTGGGTTATTATCTCATCCTGTTATCATGATCACAACGCCCCAGATGTGGGAGCTTTGCTGTTACAATAAATCCACTGGCATGCATTGTTCTCATGAGACATCTGGCATGTTTGCATCACGACGGCAGCTCTAAGCGGCGTTTAGAGAGCGTGCCACGCCGGCCGGCTGCATGTGAACTCGTGTGCGGCGATCTGTGTGCGGTGAGCGTGTCGGCTCTTACACAGAGTCCTCGGAGAAGACCATCGAACCGAGGCTCTCAGATTTCTGCAGCAATACAGACGAGGAGCTGGGGATCATGCTCCCACGGCCTGCGTGTTTGACGAAAAGGAGCGAAAAGGAACCGGGCGTCATGCAAGACGATGGGCGTCTCAGAATGATGACAAAATACAGCACATTCAGCTTGAGGAACCTTCTTTCTGTGTTGCAATCATCTAAACAACTTCAGAAGAATGATGTCTGGAAGATTCTACTGCTTCTCCAAAGCGCCTGTCTTTGCTTTCCACTGAGCATGAATTTGTTACTCACATGTGCTGCCCTCCTTCAGGTCCTCACAACTCTCCTTCTTCACTGAGGAAGAGGAGGACTTGCGGTATATCTGTGTATGTCTGTTCTGTTCATCCACCACTGCCGAGGAGGAATACAGGAGACATATCAGTTCGGCCCTGAAATACGTCAAATACATTGACTTTTTAAACATGGTTTTCCAGTAACACTGAGCAGGTTTAATTTTCAGCTTTTTCTCTTTCATAATATCATCGGACTTTTCCCGAATTAAGGCCATGAACAGAGAATGTTTTACTTAAATCTATGGGTTGTTTCTAATTGTAAACAAATGAATAAGGTGATGATTTTTGTTATAAAACCAATAAATCTGCAGAATTCTTACCGAATTAAGCACACGCCCCAAGACGTTCTGTGAGCCCTGGATATCAGAGTATGTGCTACTTTCTAGCAAACAAACCAGCAATGAGCCTAAAAATGTCACTGTGCCACTGTGGATAGGGAACCACCCCAGAGAGCATCTGAAGGGGGTTCAGCTATCACAGGAAATGACCTCAAAGGCACCATTTTAGAAGCAGTGTGTCAAAATAACAAGTCTATGATTAGCCTGTCTTGGGCACCTCTCTTCGAGGTCAGCACATACTTCAAAGAAATTGTCTTTTACAATCAGTGGACAGTTTATTACCTGCTGGTTAACACAAACAGCCTGGACCCCCAAACATCCAATAATTTTCCTGAAACTAAATACATACAGCATGCAAACCAGGGCCAGGAAGTTCATTTACTGCACGGTTGAGTGTTAGAATGGCTAAAGGTGGCTGCCCTTCGCGGACAGCTTGCTCTACAAAGAGCAAATTGAGGGAGGCGTAAAAAGAAATAAAGGATCGATTATTATTATTATTATTATTATTATTATTATTATTATTATTATTATTATTAAGATGCCTGATCACAGTGAATTTAAACCTGGTGTGATTTGTTGGTTCCAGCATCTTATAAACAGCTGCCCTCCTGGGATTTTAACACACCACAGTGTCTGGAGTTTACAGAGAACAGTGTGATTAACAAAAGACCTCCATTTTGTGGCAGCTCCGTTACTCAGTATAGTATGGCCAGACAGCTCCGTTACTCAGTATAGTATGGCCAGACAGCTCCGTTACTCAGTATAGTATGGCCAGGCAGCTCCGTTACTCAGTATAGTATGGCCAGGCAGCTCCATTACTCAGTATAGTATGGCCAGGCAGCTCCGTTACTCAGTATAGTATGGCCAGGCTCTTTAAAGCTACCAGGAAGTCCTAACAAACTGGCTACTGGCTGAATATTACAATAATGCATCATAATTAGGCTGGAGAAGTCATTTGGGAAGTCAATACAGAAATAAGACATTTTGGCTCTGTTTAAAGTTGGTCTTAAAATGTGTCTTGGATATTTGGATTACAAGTGGATAGCGCTAAATACGAGTGTAAAGGAAATATAAGTGTAAACGACCATCGCAACGCATTGTGATCCGATCGGTCAAACCGCTAGGTGGGGTGGACTGGGATGCATTCGACCACGTCGTTTGTAGGGTAGATGCTAAAGTGTCCTGATTCGTCCCTGACAAGGACGTCACTATAACTGTGCGAGGGGCCATCTGACCTTCTAGTGGAAGTGACATAGGCAGTATCTGAACACCTTTGAGAGACACATGTGTAAATGGCAGTCAATGTGTCTCAGCTGTCCACTAGACATATCCAAGACGTATTTTAAAAGCAAGTGTAAACAGGGCCTTTGTTATGGTTATAATTCAGATCACTATCTGTCCGTCCATCCATCCATCCATCCATTCATCCATTCATCCACTGTTGATCCTGGACAGAACTGCAGGGCTTTTTAGAAGGCCAGCCCTTTCCTTACAGCTGTTCCAGTTTGCCCTGTTTCGGAACAGAATGAGCTGACATCCAGCCTCAGTGACAGCAGCTGCAGCTGAGCTGGGAAGTGCCCACCTCTCTCTGCCTGCTCAATAATCTGCCGCAGCGCCTTCTTCAGGCTGTTTGCCCTCAGCATCAGCTGCTCTTTGGACCTGAAGGCCCGTGGGACATCGGTGACCCCGGACTGGGCGCTCTCATGCCTGGGGACTTGGGACTGCGCGCCGGCAGGCACCAGCTGGGCCTTGGCCTCCTCGCTCAGGGCCTCCACCAGCAAGTTGAGCTTCTCGTTGAGCTTGGCACACTGCGGGCAGAAGGGCGAGGGCTCTCAGGGTCACTCTGGACAGGGCATGGCTGAGACACTGTCAAAGCTCCATGACCGGCTGGCAAACGACGCAGTGACCACCTTCTTGGACATGGTGTCGGCCTCCTCTTTGCTCTCAGACATCTTCTCGTACGCCTTCCCTACCTCTGACACAAAGTTGTTCACTGCCTCACACAGGAACCTGTAAGCGGAAAGGCGATCATTTCCAGCACTGGCCGCGTCATGGGTTTCAGCTTTTAGGTTTGTAAATACAGACTCCATTGCATAAACCCTGTGACATGATGGCATAGAGGGTTTCTGAATTCTCAGGGTTTCATGTTTGAGAATCTGGTCCTTGGGGACCCTCAGACGGTCCATATTTTTGCTCCCTCCCAACTCTTTGGCAGACAGTCCGAGCAATAATGTAGACTGTCTGGGGGTCACCGAGGGAACACCCGACGGCTGGGTTGGGAAACACAGAGCACCTGGACTTACCTGGCTGAGGTGATGACATCGCTATGCTTGTCTGAGTCCAGGATCTTGGTGAGGTGGGACGCCACAGACTCTGCGTAGAGGGATATCTGAGCCTGGAGGCCGACACGGGAAGATGAGAAAGGTATCTGACGCCCTCAGCTTCTCACCGTATCTGAAGTTCTTCCGGTTCTCTACCTGGAGCGGAGAATCTAGAAGGTCTTCCTCTTTGACGGTGGGGGGTGACTGTTTGCTGGGGACCTCATACGTCATCACACTCCATCTAATGACCAGAATGAAAACCACGGAGAACATCTCATACACAATTGTAATGAGGAGCCGCTATTGCGAATCTGGGACACAGGAGCCTAAAGGCACTGAAGATGCGACTGTTACTTGTCACCGGGGGCACAGTGCGCCCCAATATTTAATATGGCTTCATTCACCCCTCCCCCCCCCACCATAAATAGACCTTTTCATTAAAATGATTAGGATGTGCCCCCCCTCAACATCAAACTCTCCTGTATACCCTTGCACATCACTTTCATTTAGCTTTGCTGGTTATTGTCCACAAACAAAGCACGATATAACTCATGTTGTTCTTGATCTCATTAAGGCACAGACACCCCAGCTAACAGTGTCTCATAATGTATTGTAGGATCACACGTGCACATATCACAGAGCTTAAATTCCAGGTGGCCTGAGACAAGGCCGAGCCTGGTACGAGAGGCACCAAAGGGGGGT
>JAOYFF010000039.1:371401-383274 GCA_025773925.1 Cryptomyrus ogoouensis | reverse complement strand
TCAGACCAACACTACCAGTCTACGACCCCGCCCGCCCCTGCCTTGGGTGGGGGGGGGGTGGGGGCCGCGGCGGGGAGCGAGGGGGGGGGGGGGGGGGGCGGGGGGGGGGGGGAGCGGGGTTTCGGAACCATGTCTGAGGTCCCTCCCCCAGTCCATCCTTCCCTTTCATGTCATTGTCTGTTATCCATGGGGACTGGGCCAGGTGACACATAGCTAGCTCACTATGGACTGAAAAGCACCTGTCTGGCAGCCAGTTCTCACCCTGGCAAAAGGCGGAGAGGGTAAGCTCGGCCCAGATGAGCTGCCCTGCGGTTCCGGCGCTGTCAGGCGCTGCTTAACGAGGCATGAGGCTGTGGCGTTGGCGAAGAACAGCAGCGCAGGCTGACTGACACACAGGCCCTGCCAGTCTGTCCCAGATGACAAACAGAACCTGTAAAACGGAGGCTCACAGCTCACCGTCCAAGACAGGTGGGCAGAGGGGCTGTGAAAACATTATGGTGGCTGACAGGATCCAAAACAGCCGTGGGGAAAAAGCAAAGTGTAAAGCATGCCTCATCTTCAAGTCATCTCTCCCGTGATTGGGCTCTCCTAGCCCTGATAATGGTGCTTTGTGTCTGAAAGTCGGCTTCATACAGACAGAGGCTGTCAGACAAGCAGCACAGAGCAGTCCAAGGTTCGCACAGCAGATCCTGATCCCCAAAGACTGATTCCACACAGCCTGGGATCCTACCTAAATACAGGCACTCAGGAAACGCCTGTCTCTGAGCGTCTGTGCCGCTACAGGAGACAAAGGCGGACCTTTTGTGCCACATTCACCCGTAACGGCAAGACAACAGGCAACGAGCCACTAGCTCTGCTAAGGCCAAGAGCAGGGGTGGTACATGGAGGCAGGCAGGGGTCTGGATACATCCCCCTGTGCGTTTCAGGCTTGGGCTCCACACGATGTCAGCCTTCCTGTGGTTAAACGCTGCTCACTAGCTCCTAGTTACCCACGGCTGCCTCCTCCTTACACCATCTGGCCGGTCACACGCCTGCCGACCGCAAACCATACCCTGAATGTCCATCAACAGCCGCGGCGTACAGAGTGAGAGCCTAGGTCTCGCAGCCCCCCCCGGAGGCAGGCAGACTGCAGAGCGCAAGTGAGCACAGCATGCAGGCGACCCAGTTCTCCGGACTGGAAATAGCTGGAGATTTCGGTCTGTTCCAGTTAGCTTGTTGGGCTGAGGCCTTCTCACAGCTCACTGCAAGAGAGCATCAACCTCCGATAACCCAAAGCAGCCCTGGCGTTCACAACACGGGGACTCGACGATCATCAGGCCACTTCTCCACACACCAGAAACCAGAACCCCCTTTCATCCTGTTTTGGGTTCGAGGTCAGGGGCAGTTCACCCTGGCCGTGGCCCCGCAGTGCCTGCTGTTTCTCGCCTTCAGCACGTCTCCCTCATACTGAACCTTCACCCACACCTTGCGGCACCGGCCACAGAAGCCACATCAGAACATCCGCAGGTGCCGGGAGACCATTGGTGGAGGGTGGAGCTTCAGAGGGAGGGAGAGAGAGAGAGAGAGAGAGAGAGAGAGAGAGAGCGGAAACGAGGGCAGCTGAACAGCACCTTAAAACAACATGGAGAAAAGCCGAGGACAACACAGGAGGCCTGAAGCATCAGCTGACTGCGGAACCTCCATCAGCTCCAAGGGGGGAGGCACACTGCAGCCGGGGGGAAAACTATGTGCGGGAAGAGGGAGGGGAATTCTTCTGCCTCAAAATAAAATATGTTTGAAGAGGTGTCTGCTCAGCCAAGTCTGGCCACAGAACAGGCAGGTGGGCAGGAGACTGCTGAGTGCAGCAAAGAGGAAAGACCAGAGGGAGGGAGGAAAGGAAGGACACGGTAAGATGGTACAGCCTGGTAGGTCTCACACAGAGACTCGTGTCAGGGCAGGGACACAGATCCAAGACAGATATGCTCCATCTCCTTAGTCTCCTGAACACCTCCATCTTCCCGGCGGGTTGCCCCATCTCCTTAGTCTCCTGAACACCTCCATCTTCCCGGCGGGTTGCCCCATCTCCTTAGTCTCCTGAACACCTCCATCTTCCCGGCGGGTTGCCCCATCTCTAGTCTCTTGAACACCTCCAACTTCCCATTCGGGTTGCCCCATCTCCTTAGTCTCCTGAACACCTCCATCTTCCCGGCAGGTTGCCCCATCTCCTTAGTCTCCTGAACACCTCCATCTTCCCAGCGGGTTACCCCATCTCCTGAGTCTCCCAAATGCCCCCATCTTCCCATCAAGTAGCCCTGTCTCTTCCCATCAAGTAGCCCACATCAGGTCGCTTCATCTCCATTTC
Source organism: Cryptomyrus ogoouensis (assembly GCA_025773925.1). NCBI lineage: Eukaryota > Metazoa > Chordata > Actinopteri > Osteoglossiformes > Mormyridae > Cryptomyrus > Cryptomyrus ogoouensis. Next base: position 380,933 of record JAOYFF010000039.1, on the reverse strand, counting down.
TCCCTCTGAGCTCAAGCAAGGGCAACATCCCTCATGGTAACATCCCTCCGTACCGTGCTTGCACAACCGAGGTCTGGAGCAGCATTCCCACATGATGCTGCTGAGAAACACTGTGCCCTTCCTACACATAACAGCTCAGTCAGCAGGAGACCGGCATCCGATCCAGGCAACACGCCCATAAAGATGGTGTTGCCAGAAAACAGCAGTGAGGCGAAATGAGGTACATGTGGATCAGGGGCTCAGAGGACAACTCTTATATGGCTCAGTCACCTGACTGAAGACTGGGGCGAAAAGACAGCTATAGCAGCACGCACAGGCTCCTACCCCTGAGAACAAGACAGCTGTGGATCTGCTTTTGGGTGACTCGGTCTGACACTAAAGGCAGAAGCTATTTGGCCTTAAGGTATCCAGGGGGTGGGGGTGGGGGGGGGCGTGGCTTCCAGCCTGCATGGGCTACCCCGTCCTGGTGAGCTGCATACCTGCATGACGACATGGTGGCCTCTACCCATACATTGCTGGTGTTGAGGTGTCAGGTGGAGAAATACTGTCAGTGCTCTCTACACACACTTCTAGATCCCAAAAACTGCTATCGTCTCTGGTACCTCGAAAGGAGGTCAGAGGAAAGGAAGGTGCCCCGTCTTAAGCCTGACACCTCCTTCACAGAGACAGAGCACACAAGCTAACGCATTTAGCGACCTACAGAGCAGACCATGAATGGGCAGGGAGAAAGGGGAAACTGCACAGCAAGAACATGAGACATCATCAATAGTGTCAAGATTCCAACCGCAGATATGCGAGGGGACTGCGTGTGCTCGCTGGTGCCGGGTGAGTCGTCAGAAGCAGGCCCCTCAGGTAGCACCAAGCTGCGCCAAACTGCGCTGGTAGGATTTTCTGAATGACTAATCACAGCACAAGACTTTAATGTGAAAATGACAAGCGGCAATATGATGTCAGCACTTGGACACCATCAGAAACGCGAGACTCTCCGGTTTAAGGCAGGATGAGACCATGCCCCCCGCCCACCACAATCCACTGCTGATATCATGAAATTCATTCATGTTTTAGGTTTTCCTTGTTCCTACTCACCACGGACATGAAAGCACATCCGACACTAACACACAACCATGAGGAAAATGGCCACCTCCCCAAACAGAAGCATGAACCTGATCCCCAGCTTCTCCCAGGCTCCCGATTAGTGAGCCTGCCAGTCTGCCATCTGCCTGCCTACTGGACTAGTCAGGGAAAAAATATCGATAAAATCAATGTGCCGTGGAGGGCTGCTCACCTGCGGTACATCTACACAAACCTCCAGAAGCCTCTTAGCTAGCCAACAAGACCCTTCAATACACACACACACACAGATGCAACCAGTCTGCCGTACCGTAGCTGCTAGGGGGTCTGAATAGCACATCTACAAACACTGACCTCAATAATTAAACAGCAGATGATTTAATCCTACCCAGCTTACAGGACTCAAGGTCAAATCTCAGAGGTGGGTGGTGAGAGAGGAGATTGAGGTCAGGAGACTCGTGGCTGGCTGGAGTCTTTCCAACACCAACCTTCTGGATGCAATTCAGCCCCTCTGATCAACCGTGTAAGCATGGGTATAAGCAAATGGTCCTCCACAGGGCTGTATCCCTTAGTCCGAGACAGACAGACCCAGGTCACCCAGGGGCAGACCACACCCAAAGTCCAATAAAAAGCACCCGCAAAGCACATTGAAATCTGCCACAGAGCACATTGAAATCGAGGTGATGTGCAGCTTTGCACCTGTGATCAGAAGGTTGTCGGTTCAAATCCCATGGTCAGCAAATCATTTTCACCATTGGGTCCTTGAACAAGGCCCTTAACCCAAATTGCTTCAGGGACTGTCTGACCCTGCTTTCTCAAAAAGTATGTTGTTTTGGGCAAAAGAGACTACTAGATAGGTTATTGGAAATTAGGACTGCACGATACTGGGGGCAATTTTAAATTTTAATTTTAAATTAATAAACCAAAAAAGGAGGTGAAAATAAACTACCGAAAATGAACTACTGTCAAATAGAATATATTAGCAAACAAAAGTGACTGTCAAATAAGTGGTGTTGGCTGCAAATGACAAGCCACTTGCTTCTCTTCAATGTCATCTCAAATGCACCACACTGTCTATGAGTGAGTCCAGCAGCAAGGATGAAAATGGTTATAATTGACTCAGAGAGCATCTGCAGAGTTCATGAACTGTGCCTAGATAATCTTGAAAAAGAACTATTATTAAAATTGCTGAGCTTGCTAAGCTTTATTTCCTATAAGACAGTGAGAACGTCTTAGAGCATCATCCACTTAACCCGGCTGACTATCACGGTACTTGAGATGTGACAACTGCATGTGCATAACATGCGATGTCAATATTAACGTGGCATTATCGTGCCGGTTCCGCCCAACGCTGCAAAAACACATCATATGCAGATTAGAGAAGCAAAATAACGGAGGAGGGGGGTGAGAAAGTACTGGCTAACAGCTGCTAGACAGCATCCATCTATCAGAATAACTGCGGGGAGGCGGGACTCATACTGTGAGAAGCCTCCGCCAGACGCCTCGAGCTCAAGCAGGGGAAGTGCTTGACCAGCACAGCGAGAACGATCAGAACCCAAAGGGGAAGCTGATCCACGCATACGAGCACCAAGTCGCTCTTCCTGTAACTGCACACCGTGGGTACAAGTCGTACCAAGTAAACTGGCAGATCATTCTTCCTGTAATGGCACACAACAAAGTTCACATTCCACTTTCAAGAGCAAATAAATTATATGAGGTGTCCCTAGCAGACTCAGATCTCCAGGCAGGATGAGACCTGGGGTGGGGGGCATCTGACTTTCACTGAAACGCATCCCTAGCTGCAAAGGGACCGTCCAGTCTAGGCCCTGGGGAACACGAGCATGATTGTGACGTGATAAAACTTTTGCCGCTTGTGCGGAGACGCCTGAATGAAAACACGGGTGGGGGGGGGGGGGGGGACAACAACAACGCCTCATTTGCAGGAACGCCACGAGTCCGGGCACGCAGACTCGCGTCGCTGTTGGCAGGGCACGGAAATGGCACGCATTCGGTGTAGGATAAAAACAGCCCTGCTCTCTACACGGGCCATTCCTCTCTGGCAAACTGCCACTGACACTGTCAGTTTCGAATGGAACCAAAACGCGTATCACGGCCACCCAGCTGCTCACATGGCCCACATCACAGGAAGCAATATGACCACAGTGTGTCCTCGTGCAGCCCACCGCCACGGCGTTCGTTTACCATTTCGAAGCCGCCGCTACACGCAGGCACAAAGCATGTCTACGCGTCCCGTTACACACGACGGCGCTAAGGCTCTCAGTGCAGGATATGAGGAGTCCGCTAAGATTGATGATCAAGAGAGCGATAAGTGGCTAACCATAAGCAAACTGAGCGACACTGAATGCAGGGTTTTTACGCAAATGTGGGAGAGGAAGAATTGTTGAGACGGGGTGGAGTCGAGAGGGGGGTGCACAAAGCTAAAAAGAGGGGGAGGCTGGCACAGACCTCTAACGCCTGTGTTTATTCACTTGACATGTGCTAGCCTCATCATTATCGCTATGGAAACCTGCCAGCCATCGATTATACCTCACAGACCCAGGCAAGACGAAGGTGGAGTGCCCCAAAGCGCTGCCACGGCAACCGGCTGTGAGGGCGCAATGAAACGCTACGGTGGCTCTCAACAGGAATAGGGATTTCTAATTATGTGGGATCGATGCAATTATATTAAGCGGCTGGACATGAGATTCAATGATGCTCCACCTATGTGTACCTACGGGCCCTCTCCAGCATGGTGCACTGTCACGAGGACAGCACCCAGTAAAAATTAAATGTTACTTCATCAGCCATTTGTGCAAGTACAGGTGCATAGCAATTTGCACATCTCATCTTTCTCTCCAATGACAGACAGACTTATAGAGGAGAGAAGTGAAGCTTGTGGTCTGATCACAGGGTCAGCCATGTATCCAGTGCCCCTGGAGCAATTTTCAAGTTAAGGGCCCAACAATGATGCAACTACTCTGCCAAACACAGGATTTGAACCAATGACCTGCCGACTCATACAAGAACACATGACCAACAGGGCAAACAAAGGTTTGAGGGCTTCAACAGAAATGGCTGACTAATGTTTTCAAAACTAAAAGCAGTGCAGAAAAAGGAGAAGAAAGATTTTAATTTAAACAGAAATCTCATAGTAGGGGGATCCCAAAACGTCTGAATTCCAAATGGAGCCAGACCATCGCCGAGAGAGGAAGTCAAAATAGGGAATGGAGATTTCTGGGCCCCTGCCCTAAGCCTCTGGGTTCGTTTCAGCGTTATTTATTTTTAATATGCTGACCTCACCCTCACAGATCAGATTTGCTGTGTAAGTGCCATGGTGAGCCACATACAGGCTTACACTCTCAGCACTTTACAACACTTAGAGAAGCAGAGCGGAACGTTATTTACACAATTAGGGTTACTCAATCCAGAGAGGCCTGTGATGGGGGGGCAAGGGGGTTTCGTTAAGCCCCCCCAAGACACACCCCTACTACACATGGAGATGCATGCTCTTTGCTAAGGTAAAGAGCCCCAAACAGCGCGGCTGTGCACACGACTGCGCCAACGACAAGCAAAAGGCAGACTGACAGATACGTACATTTCATCCCGGGGGGGGGCGCAAACGCTGTATGTGCATGAAACGCAGAAAGGGGCTGACAGCCAGCGTGGTGCAGACATGGGGGCGGGGGGAACCAGCCTTTTGTTCTTTCGGGTCTGTCACCACTCTCATCCCGCATTATCAATTTCCAAGAACCCGAACACCCGGTTTGCAGAGCAGGGGGTCCGCCATCAGCCAAGCCGGGTGCTGCAAACCACCCGAGACCCGGAGCTGGTCTATCAAACCCTGCGCCGAGGTTCCCTGGATTTTCCCTCTGGATAAGTGTAAAGCCAGCATCGTGGAAAGGCAGTCCGTAACAAAGAGCCCCGGCCGAGCTCCACCTCGCCGGCTTCCAGCCGCTGTGCCATCAAACATGGCGAGGGAGGAGCGGGGGGCGGCTGGCTGTGCGAGGAGGGGGACCCGGGGAGGTGCGGCGGCGGCGGGGCTCCGGTCCCGGCACTCGGACGCCTATTGTTTAACTGCAGCTTGTGCCTGGGACAAGCCGCCAAAGGGCTTCGTGCGTTTTGAGCGAGCTTAGCCCTGGTCCCACATTCCGGGTCGGAAACCTCGGGGGCCCGCCGGTCCCGCTCCGCCCCGGTTCGACTCTACCCGACCCGGTTCGCACCGCTCCGGTCTGCCGCGTTGTGACCCACCCCCTCCTCACCTGAGAAGACTGGAGAGCGTGTGAGACGAGGAGCCGATACCGCTGCCGCCCGCTCCTCCGACTCCAGAGGAGCCGCCGCCGACTCCGGCAGACTGCCGCTTCGCGGACAGGAGCTTCTCCACGGCGGCGCGGTTCCCGGTGCGGGCCGCCTCTAGGAGCTCCTGCTCCTTCCCCATCTCGGACGAAGAGAGGGGCAGACGGGGGGGGGGGGCGAGAGCGCAGAGCAGCGACGACGCAAGCAGCCTAGTTAGCAGCGACAGGTAGGGCGGCTGGCTCGCCACTCCCGGCGCGTCACACTCCCATTCCGCCGCTCCCCTCCGCGGCTCCGCCGAAACTTTCTTTCAGCACCACCGGGGGAAACTTCCTCCGCGCGCGACACGTCACGCGCCGCCTCACTTCCGCAAGACGGCCTGCCCGCGTGACGTCCTCCACGGGCGGTGTTACGTCACTCCAGCAAGCTGTGCTCATCAGTCATGTATAAAGCTGTAATAAAGCAATAAATCAAACTGCAAAAAGGGGCAAAAGGAACAAAAATGCATGTATCTACTTTGTGTATAAAATACATTTAATACGAAATATATCTGTCTAAATATGTCTCCATGGTGATATGTACCTAGGGTGCCCTGTGTCTCTAGCACTGTCTTTTTGGGGGGGCATGGGCTGAAAAGTTTGAGAACCCATGTTCTAGGCTATGGCCTAAGGTGCCAGCAAACATCAGGGGCCCAGGCCCAGCTTGGGAAAAAGGGAACAGTTAAACTAATTAAATCTGGTGGATGGAAACCACCACATTACATAGTTTTTAATGCTTTTTTTTGGGGGGGGGGGGGGCAGAGAATAATCCACCCCTGAATTTGGGAAACATGTAAAAAGACAGACATTACAGTCCATTGAAAATCAGGACTAAACTAAATAGACATACAAATAATCAAAATTAAGTGATAAAACGTAAAATGGTCTTTATTATACTGAAACCACTTTACTGGCTCTAGGGTTCAGTTAATTTCTGAGCATTCTTATAATCTTTCTAAAGCTACAGGTAATCAAAAGAAAAATAAATCTGTTAAAACTGAATCATGATACTTTAAAACAGGTTTAAATGCTAGAAAGGTCATTATTCTGTCCTCAGATGGATGAGAACCTGGGTGCATAAAGGAAGTGTAAAATCATATGAGAAAGTCATCATCTAACAGGGCATCTTTAGCTCAGAGACAGTGATTAAAGCCACCTGGGTAAAGATAGCCAGATGAATAGGCAGCCCTTGTCTTTGCTGTCATCATATGGTTCATCTTGTTTAATAGTCCACAAATGTGATCGATCGCTGGTTATTCAGGAATCTGGATGCGAGACGGATCCATAACCGCTAACCGAACGGACGCGGCTCATGTTTCCGTCTTGGATCACAAATAAACGCTCCCTGAAACTGAATGGGCATTTCACAAAAGTAAAACTGCTGCAATTATACATGTAAATAATACCAGAAAAGCTCCCCCCCCCCCAGCGCCCATTGACATTACATCTAGCACCCAGCCTTCAAGGCTCTAAGTACCCTGCACTGCTTCCTATATTTCATCAGCTTGATCCACTCTTATTCACCTAACAAAGTCATGCCATTAAACTAAGGAGAGTTAGTGCTGACAGCTATTGGAGACTACAGACATACCTTATGTATTTTGCAAAGAGAGAAAAATGCATTCGTAACATTAATATTAAATATGACAATCAGCTCCTACTATATAGGTCTACGTAACATCTAGCCAAGCAATTTAGTATTTTGAAAAGGGAATGTGAGGACATTATGGGTGTAGGAACTGGGGGGCGGTGGGATGTGTCCCTGCAACATCAAACTCTCCTCTATGCCCTTGTGCAGAGGTGGGGGGGGGCATTGTCTCCCATTCCATGCCACTGAGACTTTAACAGAGGAAGCTGAGATGCAGTGTGTAGTGTTAGGGGATCGATGGATACGAGACGCACATGAAGAGTATGCTCTGAGGTCTCAATGGGGGCCGCTGCGGTAGTGATCCTCCACATCGATCGCTATCAATAGCCCAGTCTCCAGTGGGCACTCACCACTAGGGGGCGTAACAGTGTTTCCCAAGCCCAGAGGTCCTCTAGGCCAGCCAAAGTGTTTTTTTGTCATTTCACTTTGTTTGAAATTATACATTTTAATAAAGTTGATCCAAATAGCTGAACAATTTGTACAGTATAAGAGCAAAAAAAAAAACTTGTGGACAAAGTCATGCTCTGATCTCTGCCCAGTGTCGACATGGAAGTTAAGAGACTATATAATGCTAATATGAACTACAGTCCCCTGTTGGATTTCGCTGTTCCAGTCCATCGCACCTTCATCAGTCTCAGTACGTGATTGTTATTCTGTACATTTTCAGGGCATTAGTGGGGAAACACCGGGGCAAAAGGAGTGAGAGAGAAGGTGGGCGTGAATGAACTGGGACCTGTTTCACTAAACGGGATTTTTTTTTTTGTTAGCCAGGTAACTTGTTGGGTTTAAGGTAGTCTGGGCTAGATGTAAGTGAACAAAGATAAAGTCCATTTAAAGTGGGGTACCTTAAATCTTACAAGTGATCTGGCTAAGAAAGAAATGCTGCTTCATGACACAGGCCCCAGCTTTTTGATTATGAAGAGAGCTTAGGTTTTGTCATGATCTCAGTCACTGAAGGGCTTTTACCGGACTCAGGTACATGGAAGCAAATCGGCAGCCCTGCAAAGAAGCAGTCATTTCACTTACCGCTAATCAGCCAGGCCTATTGACATATTGACAGCAATGTTTGTCTTTTGATATTTGGCTGGTTTTGTTTATTTTAGCTGTACAAACCAAAACATCTCTATGCAATATAATGGTGTTTGGGTACAATTTTATTTTAAAACAGGCTGTTCTACACTCAACAGGGGACCTTAAAAAAAGCAAAGATGACCTGCACTTATGTTACATGTCCTCTGTGTGGACACTGACCCTTGAGTATGGAAGTAAGCTGCCCAGACCATCGCCACAAACCCTCCACAAAGCTGACTGCTTCCACTAGGTGATATCAGTCAGTACACATGGTTCATTTGCTTATTGGTCTAATTTACTACCCATTAAAATACATCTTGACGTTTAGTGTTTTCACTTTCGGTAGCTGGCTAGAGATGCCATCAGCTGGTACCGCAGCTCGGGTCCAGGGGATGCAGGCTTGCAGATGTGCTGATTGGACAGGAACAGGTCACGTGGCACTCCAGCTCAACTGGCCCCACTAAGGAAAACCCAACACGAACCACCATGTCTTGATCCAGCAAAGTAAAAGTGCAAATGATTCTTCATTTTTATTAAAAAATTCATTCATGACACATTGTGGCAGCCCTCTTCATATGTACGTTTGTTTTAATCGCCGCCTTTCTTACCGTAGGTCGATATTAAGCAATATCAGGTTTGTAAATGTTTATCTTAAAAGTACAGAACAGGCTGTAATGTTGGTGAAAATATTATGACACAACAAAATATTATGACACTGGATAAAAGCATAGGCTAAATGAAAGTGTCAGAGCAGGGTCAGCCAGTCCCTGGAGCAAATGGGGTTAAGGGCCTTGCTCAGGAGCTCAATGATGAATCACTCTTTCAGCCTTGGGATTTGAACCTGTCACCTTCTCATTTTGGGCCTGGAGTCTTAACCTGCAGAGCCACACCACCCCAAAATAACCCGCTACATTTTAAAGCCTGCTGTGTGACATAAACAGACAGTAAACAAATAAAAGAGCTGACAGTTATATTTATAAATATTCAAAGATGGCTGTGAACTTGCTTAAATAAATGGTCACATCCCACTCGTGTGAGCAGTGCTGAACAGACTGTCATGGTGGCATGTTGTAGTGCGATATTCTCTGTGTTCTAAATGCTCTGACCCACAAGTACCTCTGGAAAATGCAGCTGCCGAATTAATGAACCTAAATACAAATTCTCCCCCTTTCAATTCCCTTACTCAAAGTAGCTAAAAGGACACTCACTGGGCTTAAAAATAAATTTCCTTTTATGAATTAATATGCCAAATGAAAACACCAATCCTTTAAGTCAGGGGTGGCCAATCTTATCCGCAAAGGGCCGGTGTGTGTGCGGGTTTTCGCTGCAACTCCCTGATTAGATTACTAATTAGAGGACTGATTGGATGAAGAGTCCTCACACCTGGGTTTGAACAGCTGACCTACAGGTTATC
>JAOYFF010000039.1:353341-371301 GCA_025773925.1 Cryptomyrus ogoouensis | reverse complement strand
GAACAGCTGACCTACAGGTTATCCCAAAAACCTGCACACACACCGGCCCTTTGCGGATAAGATTGGCCACCCCTGCTTTAAGTGTTTATCACGTGTGGTGCTGACCACATGCCATTTGGTTAAAAGAAGAACATGCACTTCAGTTTCTTTGTGGTGTGGCTCAATGGACTAAGCCTCTATGCATGTGGTCGGAAGGTTGCTGGTTTGAACCTGGCCTTGGCAAAATAATCCTGTCTGTGGGCTCCTGAGTAAGGCCCTTAAGCCCCAGCTCCTTCGGATCTGCAATGTAACTGCCCCTATGCTGAGACACCCAAGGTTGCTCTCATCTCTATAGAGAGGAAGACGAGGCAAAATGAGAATTTCCCCATAGGGATTAATAAAGTGTCACTATTCTATTCTACCTTTCAGCACATGAATGCTGTCAAGTGAAGGATCATCACCGGAAGACGGAGCGAGGCGTGTGACAGACCTTCGGTGCCAAGAGCAACGGGAGAGGCTACGACCTTATCTATATATTTATTAATCTGGTTCTGAAACAGCTCACATAGACCCGTTTTATTGGACCCAGTTTGCTGACATCAATAAGAAAACATGAAGACTAATTCCAATTGGCACTGGGTGCTCTGGAAAGGGATCGACCTCATGCCTGTCTGGGCTTGGGGTCCAGCATGAGACATCCATCCATGGATGAGGACCCTCAGAGACCTGAACGGTGAGCTGTTACCAAGAGCCACGGGCAGACACAGCCTAATACTGCCAGAGGGTCCACATGGCCCAGGGTTCGAAAGAGACCAGAGTCCCAATCTCAGGCATTCTGCCACTGCTCACAGCCAGTAAAACAGTAACACTGGGATTCTCAGGGTTGGGGCAGATACTTCACTTCATATCCAACCTGCCCAGTAAAGAAAAGGTTTTAACCACCTGCAGTTTGACACTGAAATAATTGGCCAGTAGTGCTTCAAATGTTTCAGCATATTTCTGCAATCTCGTTCTCTCTTCTGCCTACTTCCACCAAAACGACCGCATTCAAACTCAGCTTCCCGATTGGAACTATTTTTTGTTCATTTGTTGGCAGAAGTTTGTGCGTAACGGTTAATGACAAATCCTAATCACAATACTGACAGAATACTCGACAAAATCATTTGTCAAGTTTGCTCTAGGTCCATGGTTCTCAGCCAGATTACATTCAGGAGGCATGAATCACAAACAAAATAGTACTGGTAAAATTTTTCAAATGGGGCTGGGGCGTGCTGGCAGGACAATAATGTAAGCATTCACTCCTGAGAAGCACGACTCTGGTGTACGCGAAACACTGTCATCAACTGTCATATATGACGGCCTTAGCGTCGAAGCTGAAACGATCAACAAAATCACAAATGGCAGAATAACACTGTGGGGGAAAAAAAACAGAGTATTTCTGTTTCATATGTAAACATGGGAACCAAAAAGCCAGAAGAGCTCAGATCTGTGACATTGTTGTATGCAAGTGAGCTCTCCTCGCTCTGAGGGTGCAGGCGGATTCCAGAAAGGCTTGTCGGGGGGCCGGATGAGACAAAAGATGGGTTTCACACGTGGGGTGACAAATTCGGCAGGTTTCAGATGAAAGTCTGCTGCAGACCAAGGTGAAACTTCCCGAGAGAGAAACTCCACATGGCACACGGTCCTCCGTGGCGAGACGGGGCTTGTTCACTTCCTGGTTGGAACGCTGCCTAGCCGGCCCTTGCCCGAGGGGAGCTGTCGTCCTCCCTGGAACACGTTTCGCAGGAAACACAGGAAACGGTGAAAGCAGAGCGGACCGGGGGCGGCATAGACCCAGGGGGCTATGATCTGCTAAATACTGCCTGGGTGTGTCACCATGGTGACCCTGTCAGACCAGAAAAGGCAAGAGAGCACTCGAGACACACTGGGAGAGTGTCCCGGGAGCTGGGGGGGGACACTCCCCCTCCATAGTGTTTAACAAGACATGAAAACAAGGTCTGCCTTACGTCACAGAAAACAAAAAGCATGTTTAGGGGGTGTCAGCTGATGTGATGAAATTTCTCAGTTTATAAAACATCCTTTAGGTTTTCTCCGTGCAGGAAGACTCCGTTGTGTAAAAGACCTCATTCCAGAATGTACCGTTACATTAATAACTAGGAACTAACTTCCCACAAGGGTCCCCGCACATCTTAATAGTAATCACATCTGAGCCACTGCAGAATGACAAAGTCTGCCGCAGTGACCCCCTTTAGGCACCAGGGGGCCCGTTTCCTCTTACGACAACGCCTTTCTCTCCACTTTACATTTGGCAACTTTGACAGGGTAAACAGACAGACTTAGAATCATTTCCCTATTTAAAGAATAGTGTACCATAACCTCCATTTACTACAGTGCGCTCTACCAGTCAAAGGCCATGTGGCACCCCAGGCAAGCTTTCACGCCAGCGCCCCCTATCTGGGACAAAGTGAAAATCGGCTAGCATAATCAGCACCCCCTCAGAAGATGGCGCCTTTGGAGGCCGCCAATGTCACCTAATGTCTTGACTGAAACTGCCAGTGTAACACACAACAGCAGTGCATGGCTGACCGCCACACATCCTGTACTGGTACCACATTTCCACTCCCAGACATCAGTACCATGATGAAGCAGCTCTAGTTGAAGATACACACAAAATACACACAACTACAAACACACTTGCATTGGTGCTGTCCGAGCCATTTCGACGGCCAGTGGGCAGCCCAGGCGTCAACAGTGACTGTAAACATGACGTCTCTCCGCTGACACACTACAGCATCTTTCGGGCTTCTTTCTTGTGTACGTTCTTCCCCATTGCAGTCGCGGAAACATGCCTGTTACATCTGCAGCCCAGCCACGACCCGAAAGCACACATATACACCTGTGACATGCATCTACCGCACCTTGCAGATGTGTATACAAACTATGCCGTCCACTGTAAACTAGGTTATCTACGTTCTCGGTCTAGTAGGGGCCTTGAAACATGGCTGAGGAAGTGAGGAAGATACAAAACAAAAGGGAGGTCAACAGCACCTTGGCAGTGGAAGTGGACCAATGTCCCGTTTTGGAAAGTGTTTCGTACCATGTTTGCTGAGAAAAATCATTGGCCACTTCCCCATGACCTCAGGAGACTCTTACTGACCACTCCCCTGTGACCTCAGGAGACTCTCACTGGCCACTCCCCTGTGACCTCAGGAGACTCTCACTGGCCACTCCCCTGTGACCTCAGGAGACTCTCACTGGCCACTCCCCTGTGACCTCAGAAGACCCGACTGGCCACTCGTGTCTCACCTGACTACGGCCTTTTTATGTGTTTCATGTTCTTGAAGGAATGAGGAGTGTAGTGTCATGGGTGGTGTTTTCACGGTGATGGAAATACCAAACATTAAAAACAAAAAGGTCTCTCCATGGCATGCAAACGTGAACAAGCCAGATGTGGGAAGGGGACTCAATGAAACCAAGGAGTGACAGTAAACCATTCACGCCCCGTGGAAGCATCTTGCCGCGGAACTGGGTGCCTCATGGCCTGGGCCCTCACACCGCCGAAGCTGGCATGGATTCACCGTGCTCCTCTTCCTCTTGGAAACGCCAGGTAATTTTTCCTTCTGCCTCGCGCTACCATGTCTGTGCGGTGCTGCTTTCAGACAAGCCTCCGCAGTGCACTGTTCCATCCCGGATGGTGAGGGACTGTGCCCTCTGCTGGTTGCAGGTGTGGAGCTTCAGAGGTTAAACAAGGGGTCGTACTTGCGAACTTCTTGAAGGAGGCGCTGTCGGTCAGAGACAGCCTGGGCGAGAGCAGCCTGAGCTGCTTGGAGCTGGATCTCAAGGGGGGTGCACTGCACCTGACAGAAAAGGACATAAGGACCGTCATGTATAACAGTGCTGGCAACTCAGCTCATAGAGATACGATTCCACCTAGTGGCCAAGCAGGGAATTTCAACTGTGCGGCTGGAAATGTAACTATTACTTATAGCATGTGTTCCTATTTAACTGCATAATGAATCTATCTCTGTCGAGAGGACAGTGATGACACAAATGGCTCTAATAGCACCTCCTCATATGTGCCACCAGCTCGCTGCCTGCCAAGCGTGCTCGACGCCCCACCTCATGGTTCTCCTGCTGTCGGACAGACGGAGAGCAGTCTGACAGCTGCCAGCACGCCTCGGTCTGGCCTGTAGCAACACCCTCCGCGGGGGATTTCTCCGTATCGCTCCCACCGGCTGTGAGAAAGAATGGAAACAAACTGAAACACGTCGGCGGCGTGGACAGCAATGGTGTCAGAGAGCCTGCAGGCATCTGCGCAAAGCTATAAATCAGGCTGCTCAAGACCGGGTCTCGGGCCTACCTCTCAGACAGAAGACCCCGTCGTCGAATCGTTCCAGGACCACCCCATTCAGCATGAAGACCACAGGTATCGGCTGGGGGGATGTGGGGTATATCTGCGGCCCGTCGTCCTGGGGGAAGACAGGGAGGGGGACAGGGGTCAGGGAGAGGGAGAGTCACCCTCAGAAGGTATCCTGCCATAGACCGACGAAAAATGGACGGAATAGGAGGCGACACCTGCCTTAAGCGTGATGGTGGCGTTATCTAGGTGCAGTCGCATGGGCTGGATGTCGGCGGTGAGCTCGTCCTCCAGGAACGGCCCGAGCGTGGACAGCGTGGAAGCCAGCAGCTCAGCCCGGCAGCCAGCCACACGCATCTCCAGAAAGCCGGCAGACTCAGCCAGGGGCGAGTGGCGGCCCGCGCTTGGACCCAGCTCCATTCGCGCACAGACCACAGGGCCAGCATTGGCGGCAGGGGAATTTGGCACTGGGGCTGAGGGTTGGTGACGGGTAAGAACTGCTGGGCAAAGAACAGAATTTACGAAGTTAAAATGGCATTTATATAAGGACACTCGGATCACACTGCATCAGCGTCTCGATGTTACGTTATCGACACTCGGATAACATTGCATCAGTGTCCCGATCTTACGTTATCGACACTCAGATCACACTGCATCAGTATCCCGGTCTTACGTTATCGACATTGAGATCACACTGCATCAGTGTCCCGATCTTACCTTATCGACACTGAGATCACACTGCATCAGTGTCCCGATCTTACGTTATCGACACTCAGATCACACTGCATCAGTATCCTGATCTTACGTTATCGACACTCAGATCACACTGCATCAGAGTCCCAATTTTACATTACTGATACTCGGATTGCACCGCACTAGTGTTCTGATCTTACGTTACTGATATTCGGATCGCTCTGCACCAGAGTCTAGATTTTTATGTTACGGTTCTCTTATTGCACTGTAACAGCTTCCAGATGGTATGCTACTGGTGCTAGGATTACACTGCGATATTGTATTAATGCTGTATTACTGTGCAGTGAGAGAGAGTGGCATTTAGAATTGACAGGTGGAAAAATTTGAAAGCCATGTTGGACAGGGTTACACTGGGCCGTCAGTCGATGCGACCCAATGGGCCGCGGGTTAGCAGGTCGTAACCCTGCCCAGCATGGTCTGTCAGCAGCACTCTGTGATGATGGTGATGATGTGAGTCTTACCCAGCAACTCGGAGAGCTTCTGGTTGCCCAGCTGCTGGGTTGTGAGGGTCTGTGCCTCCAGTGCCACCACCAGGTCATCACCCTTCATGTCCATGGTGCAGCCAAAGGAAGACAGCTGCAACAGCAGCACTGCGGCCTGCACAGGAGACGCAGCCCCACCCCGAGTCACCATGTAACCCTCTCTGACCCAGACCGGGCTGTCAGAGAAACACACCTGTACCACTGTCACCTCACACACACACACACAAACACACGTCTGTTTCCGCTCCTCATCTGCACCTTAAAATCACCTCTGTGTACAACACTTTATAAGTAATAAGCACTTTTTGACTTTTTACACTGAAGATCTTTACTGGTGCTGGTGGCTGCTACATTTCTAGAAGAACATCTGGTTCTCCCTTGTGGCGTCAATGACTCCTCATTCACCGATCGATGTGACGAATGGACGGTACAGCCGATGTAGCACTGTACCGTATTCCTGTGCTGGCCTGACAGCTACAGAAAGTGTGTGTCTCTGATGTGGAGAGCAGAAGCTGACCGTGTCTTGGGCAATGTCCTCGGTGCTCTGTGACAGCGAGCTGCTCAGGTCAGCGGAGGATCCCCCCTCATTCCCAGGCGTGGCATTCCCATGGTAGGCTGGATCAGTGGGAGCACCGGGGATACTTTCTGGGCGCATAGACTCCAAGCCGGACTCTGAAAGAGGGGAACGGATGGATTGGTATCACTCCTGTGCACGTCTCTTTGGGATTCAGCTCACCTTATGTCCCACCACTGATGGAAGACATCTTGCGTTCGTCACAGAAGTACAATTACAGTCAGTCCACAATGTAAACTGCAGAAAGACAATCAGATATATATATATATATATATATATGTGTGCGTGTGTGTGTGTGTGTGTGTGTGTGTGTATGTATATGTATGTATGTATGTATGTGACAGCTCACTAATGACACATCCAGACAACTGGAAATCCAGCTACGCAGCTATTCAGGTAACTGGCTAACCAGACATTTTGACAGTCAACTAATCAGACTTCTGGACGTGAGGCTAATCAGACATCCGCCTAACCAGACATTCGGACAAACAGCCAACCAGATACTCAGCCAACCAAACATCTGGCTAAAAAGACACTATTGTATCAACCACACAGCTGGCCAACCAGATATCCAGACATTTTTTCAAGCAGACTAATGAACAACCAACTAACCATATGTACTGAGAATTGACTAATAAGATGTCCAGACACGCAGAAATCCAGCTACCCAAGTCTCCAGACAACAGACACCCAGCCAACCAGACATCTGTCTAACCTGACATCCGGACACCCGACTACCCAGAAACAGGACCATCAGCCAGACATCCAGACAAGAGTGTCTGCAACAGCCACGTCCTTCCTGTGTTCACTCTTTAGTGTGACTTCACCAGATGTTGGCTGTGTGATCTTACATTACATTGGGATCAGTGGCTTCAGTTAGCTCAGCACTACTAGGGCCGGTTTACCTTCGTCTCCCAGTGCTGACACCACTTTCAGGGAAGCCTCACACACACACACTTACGCGGTAGGGTTTGTGCTCGTACCAGAATCCACGTGGACGGTGAGGTTCTCGCTGGTGTCACTGTCCAGGGAGAACCGATCTTCGGGCAAGCTGCCATCCAGGATGGCGCTGTCCAAGGAATGCTGGGAGGGGGACTGCCGTATGGGTGTGAGACGTAGAGCCCCGGGGATGGAGAAGGAGGCCTCCTCGCTACGTTGGTTCTGGTCCCTGCACAACCCAGAAGGAATGGTTAAATTTCGGATATACTATTCAGAAAGTAAACAGATCTGCAGGCTAGATGTTACACTGTGTTGTTACCATAGGTGGAAAGTTCAGATCCCGAACGTAAAAATCCAGACCAAGGTTTTATTTCAACCAACCAGTTCAGTATCAAGAGTCACAGTTACAGAGTACTCAACTGGTTGGTTGAAACAAAATCTTGGCTCCGCCTCAGACTCCCTGATGACAGGGGGGAGCAGCAGTCCCACCTCAAACCATGAACCATCCACCTCTGGTTGTCAAATACTCTTAGTTCACAGCAGTAAGCAAACACAAAACTAATTCTGTTCCTCACAGGATTGCCACACAGAGCAGGACTGAGCCATAGGTGTGCCTAATCTGTCCAGCTTATCCTGTTGCTCAAGGCTGGTCTGTTTTGAAAACAGACCAGCCTTGAGCTAAACCCAAATTATCTGACTAACTCCCTTTCCTGCTCAGGCTTTAGCAGACTTGCATGCTAACATCTTCCGGACCTTTCTAGGTCAGTGCCTTTCTCAACAGTACTGCTGCAGTGGGAGTCTGAAGATCTGGAGAGGCTGTGTGAGCAAGCCGAAGCAGCCAGCCCCTGATCTGCATCTAAAAAGTTTTCTATCAAAAGGTCTGTGCGATCGCTAGGCTCCCGACCCCCCCCTCGCCTTGGCGTATCCTAAATGGTGACCAGCTCTGGGCCGAGGGCAGACTCACTTCATCTGCGGGGTGAAGAGCATCTTGCTGACGGCCGAGCTTCGGCTCAGTAGGCTGAAGGCATCCTTGGTAATGGAGAATGCCCCCTTGGTGAGGTCCAGCGAGGCGCTCAGTGCGTCCCTAGTGGCATCCTTGGTGGCAGTCAGTGCACTGGAGAGCTCCCCTTCCAGGCTGAATGAAGAACCTTTCCGGGAGAGTGACGGCTGGTGTCCAGGCGAGAACGAAGGAGAGGATGGGTCCCGCACCACCTGGCATTCCTCCTTCTCCTCCCCTACCTCCTCCAGAGCCTCACACGCCTCCTCTACTGGGCCATCCACATCCCTTCCAGGAGCCGCTGGGCCATTGCCAATGCCGCTGTCCTCCAGAATCTCCATATGCGGTGTCTGGGATGGAGAGCGCTCTGAGTCTGTGAGGCTGGGGCTGTCGGTCTCCTCGGGGGACCGTGGCTCCGCCTCAGACTCCCTGATGACAGGGGGGAGCAGCAGTCCCACCTCAACGACTTCCATCAGGACCGCGACACACACCGTCAGAGACTCCGCCTTCTTACCTCCTACACGCATGGCATCCCGAGACAGATCTGCCCCCAGCCTGCCCAGGGTGTCCTTCATGCGCAACAGTGCAATGTACTGGTAATGGTTGAGCCACAGCTTGATGGGAGATGTGGCCTGGGCCAGGATGTGGAACGAGGCCATAGGCAGCTCTGCCCTGGCCTCATCCACCTGGAGCAGATCGCAGTCTGTCTGGGATTTTGTGGGGTGCCCCAGCACCTCTGAGGAGTGGTCGTAGCTGTCTGATGGTCTGAGATTGTAGTTGGCGAAGGGCAGAGATCGAGGTGGGTCGTTCTCAAAGGCAGAGGGACGGCACATCCAGATGGACATGGAGAAGGGCTCCAGGAAGGGCAGGGGCTTCCCCTTGAGGCCCCGGCGGGACCCCTCGAAGCTCAGAGCCAGCTGGGACAAGCTGACGGCCCAGATGTCCCGGGATCGCGCCGGCTTGGCCTCCACGAGGAGAGGCCCCGTCTCTGCGGAGTGCCGGAGGAAGGTGGGGGGCAGGGGGTGGAAGGTACTCCGGTCCCGTGGAAAGGGACAGGGCGGCGGGGGCTGAAAGAACGGGCAGGAGGAGAAAGAGCGGTAGGTGGCATGCAGGTGGGCTCGGGACCCGTGGGTGGAGTGCCGCGTGTTACTCAGCACCAGGTGGGGGAAGCTTATGCTCAGGGACTGGGGGCGGTCGGGAAGGTCCAGGATGGAAGTCTCCAGGGGAATGATCACCTGCAGCCACGGGCACAGACAAGGGGAGAGAGGGGGAGGCATTTCATACTTCACTGCTCAGGTTTCTGTCGTTGTGTACAATGACGTGAAGGGGCACTGTATTCTTTTCTATTCTGAGCTGCAATCACCGGAGCAGTCATCATCCACAATGACAGCTGTGTATAATAATCTTCATCAGGTGCAGTAATGTGCAAAAGTATTAGGCAGCCAAACAAAATGATGTTGGTGTAAAACTGTGATATTATGCCTGTCAAAGTCTGTCAGCTTCGCCATTTCAAAACCTCTGCTAAAGTCACCCCAGTGTTTGCAGGCCCCATCCAACAGCACGCCTCCTATAGCTAATCAGTATGACATTCACTTTATTAAACTAATTAAATTAATTAAGTGAACTGGTGGTGAAATGTGACAAATACATGGAATGACTGAGGTGCCCCTGAGGAGAAGGTTTGGGAACTGAAGCCGTGTTCATCTAGCCATCCAACTCGATATCAGTAACTTTTTGGAGAACAGAAGAAATTTTTGCTAGTTGTATCGTGTTATTCTTAATTTGCACATGTTCTAATGTTAAATGGTGTTTTTTTGTTCTAAGCAAAGGTTCACTTACTACCCAGATAAATAGCTTTTAACTGGCTAAGTCTTTTGCACGGTACTGCATGTTAACGTTCACTGCGCATCTCGCCACGATGACCAAACCCAGCACATCCGGCAAACATTGCCAACGTTTTTAATGTTGGGAGCCCACCTTGAGCTGGGCAGCGTCCATCCTGGCGTCCACATGCTCCTCCCCCTTGCCGCTGTCCTGTAGGTGATAAAAGGCCTTTACCTGCTCCAGCGTGGACAGCAGGCCCTGGGAGAAAAGGTTCATCCACAGAACACTGGCAGGGTCCAAACAGAGCTGCACGCCGTTCAGCTGAGCAAACAGGCTAGAGCAGGGTACTGAGCCGGCAGAGAGAGACAGAGAGAGACAATGTGAGAGAGAGAGAGAGAAAGAGAGAGAGAGAGAGAGACAAAGAGAAAGCGAGAGAGAGATGGAGAGAGACAGTGAGAGAGAGAGGGAGACAGAGAAAAAGAGAAAGAACGAGAGAGAAAGAGATAGGGAGAGAGGAACAGAAAGAAAGAGAGAGAAGGTCGTGCTGGGTCATCGATTGGGTTTAGTAAGTGATACTTTCTAAACATTTATCTTAAGTCCTGCAGAGAGCACTGAAAATCATACAAGTGACCTTACAGAGTTTAAGATATAAACTAGCATGAGAGTGGTTAACACAGCAAATGTACCCAACAACCCGGCCAGAGGAAGCTGGAGAGCCTGTAAATACGCCACAAATACCGGTCACCCCACACTGACCCACCCCTGGGTCTCTTCTAGAGGCAGATAATTAATTTTACTCTGATTATCAACTGCACTGATGCCACATCTTTATCTCACAGATGAGACTATATTTGATTAGTTGCACCCCCACAGGCAAAGAGGAACAATGCAGGAAAGCGGCGGCCATCTTTAACTCACCGGGGAGCCCGGGGCTCTCGGGAAAGTAGTATTCAGTGAACTGTCCGTAAAAGGCAGGCACACTGTCATCCAGATGCAGGGCCTTCCGGTTGCAGGACAAGAACGACTGAGTCTTCTTACTGTGGCGCCCTCCAGTGGACACCTGTATAGTAACAGATGGGGATTTGATGTGAAAAATGCAAAAACGCAAACGTGTATAAAGATTACAGAGATGGTAGGTGGGGATCCTGCTCTGAACAGGGAGCCCACGAATCACTGATAGAGAAGGAGCTAGATCAACCCCCTCGCACCCTGGCAGGGCTGGGGCCATCAGGGGCTTGGCACTCAGCTCTCTCACCCTAGCCTCATACATTTAAAGATAGGTGACACCCCCAGCGGATGGTGTCAGAGGTCACACGGAATGTACACAGAGTGCAAAGTGCTCTCCATGCCAGCCCAGAGACTGCCGGCTGGACATGTGTAGCGCTGTGACCTCAGACCTCCCGCACCTGATGGACGTCCAGGTCATCAACACGCACGACCACGCAGCTAGAGCGCAGCCTCTTCCAAGGGCTCGATCCATGGCGGGCGCCATGTCCTCGCTCGGGGGGGCTGGATTTGGGGCTGGGTTCACCCTCTGCGTCAGATAGAAAGAGGAACCGTCAGCCCCCGAACCTCACAGCTGTGGCCTCACCTCTCGGCAGAGCAGAACCGCTCGGCAGAGCAGAATGCTTTCTGGAAGAAACCGTATGGCTGGACTTGCAAGACAAAAGCAGTCAAATGTTGAGGAAGCTTTAAAACTGGCAGGTTGGTTTAGATCTTCATGACATGGGTCTCCTACCCTGGGTTCTCCTAATGGGGAGAGACTCTGAGTGCGCCCCGGGGATGCCCGAGGCCTCCAGCCGCCTCTGGAACTCCTGCAGCAGTCCGTCAGCCCACTGGGATTGGGTCTCCATGGCGCCGCAGTGACGCTCCCAGTGACGGCTGCCATCCACTGCAGGGAGAGAGGGACAGACATCAGTAGAGGAAGACATCATGGGGCAAGTTGGAAAAGGAGAAGTCAGATAAAAATTCACTGGTCAGCAGTGATTAAAACACACAGCTGGTCCAAGCTGCAGGAAGCACCTGTTGTCATTTGAATGGCCATTTGCGTCCACAGCAAAATGAAATGTCCAACACCTTTAGGTGAACGGCAGGCCGTCACGGTGACAGGAAACAGTCCTGACCACTCCACGTCCTAAACATGTTTTCACAGCTATCGGCCCCCTCTGCTGCAGAGGCTACTGCTGGAGCGGTAGGCAGGAAGTGCCCAGAACAAGCAGGCTAAGGCCTTTGGTGCTCACCGGGACGGTGGAAGGGGTAGTAATCAAAGCCCAGCTTGCGGAAGGTCAGCTGCATGGATCCTTGGGGTCCCGGCGGCTGCGACTCATCTGTACAAATGGAGAAGAAAGTCAGGCTCCCCTCACACACAACTCTTGCCTGATACGAACATCACATTACCGTAAGTGACAAAGGTCTAATTACAGCAGGCAGTATCATTACCGCTAGGTATGCAGGGAACAATGATACTGGTAAGTCAGGGCACCCAGAAGCGGAGGGAGCCTAACCCGAGCTCTGCATGGAGCTGTCATTGCAGATGTGTAGGTCCAGGCGGGAAATGTAGGTGTGGTAAGAAGACTCCTTCACGTCATGGAGCTCAAAATACTGGCTCAGGTTGCTGGGGGCACCACTGGGAGGGGGCGCGGGCTCAGCCCAGGACGAGTGGGCAACCGGTGATGGGGGTGCGGTCTGAGAAAGACAGGACGCCAGCAATCAATCAGTACATCGCTTTTGGTCAAACTTCTGCCTTCTGACCTGTAAACAGAGACAACAGGAAGCTTCTCTTCCACACACTAACCTCTCCTTCTACGTCACTTAAATTGATGATTTTCAATGAGCTCATGGGAGTTTTACTTACACAAAAAGGTTCTGGGGGCAGGAGAAATGATTCAGGCTAACAACCAAATTGTCGAGGAGGTGAGTCCAAGCAACCAATCATGTGTCTTGGTCCCACCTCATCTATAATCTGATTGGTTGATAGATAGCCAATCATTTTTGTTCTGCCCTCAGAACATTTTTACGCAAGTAAAACTCCCAAGAGCTTTGAATGAGGCTGGCATCAATATATTTCCCCACTCCCTTTTTCACGTCAAGTGACCCTCAACAAACCAAACAGAAGAGGGCAATAATTTTAGGACCCCCTCCCCCCCAAGAAGGGAGAACCTAGAGAATCCAAGCAAGGTTAAACCACCATGCAACATTATCAGAACGATTTCGGCCCTCCAGAGACCATAAGTTAGAGAATCAGAGAAGCAGGACCATGTTCAGAGCGGCAATGCGAGGCTGTTAGAATTCAGCTGCAACAGACCCTGCTCCTCTATGCCTGTAGGTCCCCAGGATCATATGACGTGTTAGGTGGTGCTGAGGCCCGAATGAAAGGTGAACAGAGGGACACAACTTCAGCCCTGTACATGGGATCTGACTGAGCCCTCCTGGCAAGCCCACCATCACAGCATCTCTCCACTATCAATTCCCAGCTGAAGTCCTGACAGACATCAGAGTCTTGAAGTTATACAGATCCGCAGGTAGGTGCAGAGCCGCGAATGAATTCTTCCTGCTACATGGAGACCCTGGGAGGGGGTTTCCCTATCGGACGACTAGTTTTGCAGATAAACCCAGGGTCATAACGATGGCCCCCACGCTCACCTGCAGCGACTCCCCAGCCATGCTCTTCCTCTGCTGGGCTGACTTGTCCATGGCCTCGCTCAGGGACTTGGCATAGTGGATCACAGCTTTGAGCTGAGAGTCTGTCAGCACCCACAGCAGGTCGTCCAGGATGAAGTGCAGCTTGGAAGCCAACACATTGCAGTCCTTAACCTTAGGGGGGGGTTGGCAGAGAAAGTGGTGGTTACATTCTGCTAGTCTACAGCACCCCCTGGCGACTCCAACTTGCTATTACCTGCCTCAGAGACCAAATTATAATAGGACTGATTAACAACTGCTTACCTGTGACTCTCCTTCCACTACTGACCAGGTACTGGCAACTCATCCTCCACTATCGACCAGGTACTTGTGACTCTCCTTCGGCTACCAATCAGGTACTTGTTTCTCCTCTTCCACTACCAACCAGGTACTCACAACACTCTATCCACTACTGACCAGGTACTTGCAACTCTCCTTCTGCTCCCGACCAAGTACACGCAACTCTTCTTCTAATACCGACCAATCATTTGCGACTCTCCTTCCACTACTCAAGTCAAGTAGGTCTTTAATGTCACTTTTAACCATACAAAGTTGAGTACAGCACAGAGCTAAATACAAAACAGTGTTTCTCTCAGTCAGCCCTGTCCAGGTACTTGTACCTCTCCTTCCACTACTGCCCAGATACTCACGGCACTCCTTCCACTACTGCCCAGATACTCACGGCACTCCTTCCACTACTACCCAGATACTCACGGCACTCCTTCCACTACTGACTCTGCCCTTCACTGTCCCATCATGCACTGTGCCCAGATCTCCAGAAGCCCAAATTTAGACAGACGTCCGTTCAAGGATAAAACTTTCTCTACGGGTCACACGTGCTGCAGTGCGAGTCGGTAGGTCTGGGCTTCAGAGGGCTGGTCACAGCTTTCGCCCAAGAAACCCAGATTCTCATCCATCTGGTCTTTCAAAATGGTGGGGGGGGGGGCAGCCGTACCCTCCGCTTAAGCGCGATGCGGATGCGGCCTTGGTTAGTGATGAGCCGCAGGGGGGTGCTGCCCAAGTCCTGATCCTGGCTCTCCATGGCGTCCGCTTCGATGCGCAGGCTCTGCCAATTAATCTCCTTGAAGGTCAGCACCTGTGGGGGGGGGAGGTCACACACACACACACACACACACACACACACACACGGGCCAGTGAGACGGATACAGGCTCTTGCGGAGATGTCCTTCATCTGTCCCAATCCTGAGGTTTGCGCCGCGGGCATTAATGGGGGCCGTTTAGGGTAAGTAAGCAGGTAAGGATGCAGAGAGTGAGGCGAGGAGGTGGACTTGCCCCACCCTGCCGCAAGGACCATCTGCTACTTAACACAGTCCTAGATTAAACCCAGGTTCCAGAAGATAGGGGGCGCCCTCCCTCCGCAATGGGAGCCCAGGTCCCATTTACGACCAATCTCTGTGAGATCTCAACACTGTAGTCTACCAGGAGATGCCCCTACATAGCTCGGTGGCTCAGCCACCAGGGCAGCAGTCGGTACCTCTCCCCTCCGGGGGTCGGTAATGCGGGTGTAGCGGAGGTCGCTACGCTGCCACTTGGGGTTGAGGCTGGTGCCCTGCAGCTGCCAGAGCTCGAAGGAGGCGTGGAAGGCGCGGGCCTGCACCTTGATGGTGATGGAGTTGATCACCACGGACATGCCCTCTACCACCTTCTCGGCAAAGCCGTACTCGCTGCGAACACAGGCAGGGTCATCATGAGCCCCACGAGGCCTGAAACTACACCAAGTCCCTGCCCCGCAATCATCTAACATGTGAAGTCCATTAAACACACACAGCTGCCCTGACCTTTGCCCGGCGGTGATAGCGATGGGGGAGGGGCCATTGGGGGAGCGTGGCTCCTCGCAGGTCCTCATCTCCACCTCCACCTTGTCCAGAAACTGCAGGAAGGAGCAGAGCTTAGCAGAGACCGACATGGCGGGTACGTCAAGGGCACGGAGAGAGTCACGCGCCTGTGAATAGCGCGCACAGATGGGAGATCTTACCAGGCATATGGGGTTGGTCTTCAGCTTCGTCCACTGGATCTGAGGGAGATAATAGAACAGGAAATCAGCGGCATACTGCTTGCCAGTATCGTGGCAGCACAAGAGGAATGTGGCCACTATGTTTTGGAATGGAGCCTTCAGAACACCATTACACAGCAGCTCGCTGCTGGCATTCGCTGGCAGGACGACCCCCCCCCCCCTTACCCGGATGGCAGCCTTGTTGCAGTAGACGCGGGTTACGGCCAGCCAGGTGGGCAAGTCCAGCATGTTTTGCAGAACCTCCTCATCCAGCTCGAGGTTGGAGAGCTGGCCCTCCCCCTTCAGTGTGCTCAGGTTGATCTTATCGGGGGACAGGTTCTTCGTGAACCTGCACACGGGGATGGGGTTACCCAGAAAGGCTGGTTATAACTGACCTGGCCATGTAGCAGGAGCCAATGCACCCACTTTGGGGTGAAATGACCACATTTTAATAAGTGATTAAAACCTTGGAGGGGGGGGGGTTACTGTGAGATCTCATACTCAAAAAGAAAGGGACTTTTCTCTGAACTCCTGTTCTCCCAGGAAACAGAGTGCCAGGCTTTTGCACAACAGCTACCCTCGCCCTCGAACCATCACAGTCTGACTCACAGCGGCGTGACTAACTCGGGTGACAGGAGTGACCTCCAAGACTCAGCTCCAGGACACGGAGGCCCTGCCAAGCACTCAGATCGGTTCTGGGCCGCCTTCTCCCCTTGCCGAGTCCCAAAACTTCACTGGTAAACAACTATTGGGACAGCATTTCAAATGGTTCCGCTCTGCCTCTGTTACGCCGGGGATCGGGGGGGCCCACGATTCCCTCAGCGTACATCCTCCTCACAGGGGGAGGGTAATGACACATCATGCGGTGTGGTGTTGCCCAATAGGAGCTCTAAGCCCAATACAAGACAGTGAGGGACAGAGCAGGGAACCAGTCACAGCCCGGCACGCATCCTTCCCACCTTAAGGCCACCTGGACCAAAGCCCAAAATATGGTAAGTCACAGGGGCAGGGCTAAAGGCTACCAATCCCCAGGTGGGTATGTGTGTCACCCAGCATGACACCCAAAATCTCCCAGGAAATAACATGGTTACAGCTGCAAGCTCTGTACACCACAAGCACAGTTTCGGCTGGATGCGGGCTGCTAATTATAACGAGCGGAAAGTACCCGGGAGACACCAAGTGCTCCCAAGCTGCGGGACAGCGAGCAGAGACTCCCAGGCCAGCCAGGAATGCCCTCTCACAGGGCTGGGAAACCCGGGCACCTGCAGAACCCCCGCCCGTGATCACACCCTCATGGCAAACTGAACACCAGCGAGCGGTCAGGCAGGAGCACAGGGTAACTGCCCAACACAAACACAATGAAAGAGTACAAGAGAACAGCCAGAGGTCACTGTGGACCTGCACCCCTCCCTCGAGGTGAAGGGAGAAACTCCGGCAGGCACCCTGATTCTGCTGGGGAGTGATCCACATGGCATAGGATGGGGCAGGGGTGGCTGTGTCAGGAGCTGTGGGTGATGACGCTGCTGCCTGTGACGTTCGTGGCATCTGGTCAAGCAAGCCAATTTGTGGGTGGGGGGAGGGTGAGAGAGACAGTGAGAGAAAGAGACAGAGAGAGAGTCTAGTACCCTCACAGAATCCACCCCAAGGCCATCTCCACCCCGACCAACTGATCGAAGCAGAAAAGCGGGTGGGACAGACCCCCGCCCCCCCACCCAGCAAGAGAGCTGAGGAGCAAAGGGAGTCCAACCTCTACAGACCTAAAGGGCAACCCAACATATAATACCCCCACCCTGTGTGTAATACACTGTGTTTAATACAGTGAGTCTGGCATGAACAGAGCTGTGCAGGGTCTGTTCATTCAACCATGCAAATTAGTGCTTCCAGCACTGGGTCCTATTCTGCTCAAGGTAAAGCCAAACGCATCTTGACCATGACCGCGACCATAACTTCTATCTAGGATAGCACCCCCCCCTCCACCACACACACACACAGACAGCACCTTCGACGAAGCACACAGACACTCCCAACTGTGAGCTCTTCTCAAAACAGGGAATCAGCGGAGCAACAATGCATCCAAGGCATGTGGCAGGTTCATCCTCTCCAGGTGGGGGATGGGTTTGAGTCCCCTTAGGAGCACCAGGGAAGGCCAGGAGTCGATACACCTCAGTTGGGAGGCCATGCATTAGCAAAGAGTGCAGAATGAAAACAATACAGTGCCACTATATCACTGGCTCCCCCAGTGCCCTTTCCCCCACACAGCTGGTGGAGGGGGGGGGGAGGCAGGGAAACATGAGAGCCCCACCCACCCCCCCCCCCCCCCCCCCCCCCCCCACCCCCCCCCCACCCACACCAAACAATAACAC
>JAOYFF010000039.1:333941-344674 GCA_025773925.1 Cryptomyrus ogoouensis | reverse complement strand
TCCCCCCCCCAAATAGAGAACGTGACCAAGCCCCTCTAAAGTGGTGTGTTTCCCCCCCCCCCCCCAGATTTAAGGCCTAGTAACAGAGGCTTCTAATTGACTTGAAGATGTTTACCGGCAGCTGCCATGAACTGGGCACCTGTACCTGCTGAGGAAGCTTGGAATTCCTTGATAATGTTCATTTTGAAAAGGCGTGCAAATGACCGTTTTCACTTCTGTGGCAGGAACCTGCAGGCTGCTATTGGGGCGTACTACGACTTCGAGAGCCCCAACATAAACGCACCGTCCATGTCATTTGTGGAGGACGTGACGATCGGCGAGGGGGAGTCCGTCCCCCCCGACACACCATTCACAAAGACCTGGAGGATACAGAACACAGGTGTGTGCGGCCGCCCTGTCTGTGAGCGGCTGGCTGTTCCCACTAGCTGACCGGATCTGTAACTGCGGGAGGTGCTGTGTGCCCCCTGGTTAAGGGTTACACCAGAACGATGGTGTATGAAGAAATGTTTGCGGAGAACCCGCTGTCCTCTGTGGCCCAGACATTCACATCATCATGCAGATTGACAGATGACATTAATCTGTTTATCTGTACACTGTATTTGTCATTCTTTTGTTTATTGGAGCATTATGTTCTTATTGCCATAGACAGGTCTGCAAAAACAGGTTACAGGGATTAAATGAACTTTTAGGCTGTGATTAGTTAGTGACATGTGACTGCAGTGGACCAGTCAGCTTTCAGTCCTTATAATGGGGCCTTTGAAGGATGTTGTAACAGTACCGCTCAGTTACATGTATATATGAGCCTATGTGGTCATCACTCGGTAAATTACAGATAATGACTGGGAGGGGAATCCTGCTGTGTTATTACCAGCTTCTGATGTCAGGTTCCATGTAGGTGCCTGGATTCAGGAGGTCATGCCCTGTGCACCCGATATACCCCCTTGCCCGTTAAAGGTCCTTACACTCTCTCTCTCTCTGCTTCACAGGGGCAGAGTCCTGGCCCCCAGGGGTGTGTCTGAAGTATGTGGGCGGGGACCAGTTTGGTCACGTCAACATGGTGCTGGTTCGTTCGCTGGAGCCGCAGGAGGTGTCCGACGTCAGCGTGCAGATGCGCAGCCCGGCTGCCCCCGGCATGTACCAGGGCCAGTGGAGGATGTGCACAGCCACTGGACTCTTCTATGGGGGTACGCAGGCCGAGACGGGAAACTGCATCCCCCGCCCTCTCTGTCCACTTCTCTTGGGCTCATTTTTGCTAGGAAATAGCTGGTCCCCAAAAAGTTTCTCTGTTATGGCAGCAGCCTTGAAATGTATCTGTTAAACCTTTTCCAGGCTTAAGATCAATTCATACTTCACTTTTCCACATGCAGTTTCGGTTATGGACACGGGTAAATGACATATGCTTTGTTGTCTGGGCTTGTTTGGTGTGTCTGTAGGCCAGGTTTATGTCTAGTGGAAACCTTGCGCATCCACCGCCCATGGTAATTGATTAGGCATTTCCAGTAGGTGCTAGCGTGGACTTTCACAGATCAGTGGTTAATGATGAAAGAGGAGAGGAAGAATAGCTGTTGTTCTTATAATAGTTATGGTGAGCAGCTGTATGAGGAATGTCGGAGGCACCTGCATATCTAATTTTTCATAGTGTCCAGACATTGTATCGAGGTATACAGTCTTTTAAAAAGCAACACTATTTTGGCATTTTGAAATTCGCCGAGTGTGGAGGGGGAGGCTGATTTTGTTGTAAGGTTCTCAATTTACTGTAGAATGCATTATTACTGTAATACCTGTTTCACTACACTGCTTGTATTTGTGTTTGTACATCTGCCCTCTCCTGGTCTGCTGTAATATCACTGCTGCGTGCATGCATCGACCACGACCATCCGCATCCGCAGCCAAATGTACACAAGCTGCCAAGTGGATTGCTGTCCGCAGCCCGAAAGCGCACAGGGAAAAATGAAGTATGAACTAAGGTGTAAGGAAGCTGTGGTCAGTAGAGCTGTACACGATATGGTCCGGTGGGTGGCGATCCATGCGTTAGGCTTACTGTGACGATGTGATACTGGGATGTAGCGTGTGGACGTGGACTGGACACGGCAGCGTGTTCCATGCGGCGTGTGCTACCCCCCTCCCCCCCCGCAGCACACGCTCCCCATTAAGCTCCTCCACCCCGGCTCTGTGCACAGACGTGATCTGGGTGATCCTCAGCGTGGAGGTGGGCGGTCTACTCGGCGTCACGCAGCAGCTCTCCTCCTTCGAAACGGAGTTCAACACCCAGCCCCACCGCAACGTCGAGGGTAACTTCAACCCCTTCGCCTCGCCACAGAGGAACAAGGGCGCCGGGAGCCCCGGAGGTCCCTGGGATGGCCACTCGGACGGCATCCAGCAGGATCAAAATGGACTGTCACACACCTCTGTAAATATAACACCAAACAGTCTCCAAAACAACCTGTCGGTGGTGACATACAGTCAGGTGAGTGAGCGGAGGCCCGAGGGCCTAGTACTCCCATGGGTGTCCTGGGGTCATCCAGTGGGCAACCAATGAGAGCCTTCGTGGCCCCACTGGTTACTGTGGGTACGTTCGACTTGGGCTTAGGTCTGTCTGCAGCTCATGTGACGTGGAGCGAGATCTGCCGGCGGCTGCAGGGGTGGAGTATAAACTGACTGCAGCCAAGTCGGACAACTTCTACTCATCGTAGTGCGAGACCTGACTGCAATGGCAGCACTGCCAGAAGGGTGTAGATAAATCTATACAAATATCACCTGCATACACATTAAATTTACTCCTGATCCAAACAGTTAGCAGCGGGGAAAAAAAAATTATTGTGTATAGTGGCCCTGTGTAAAAATATAGCTGCCAGGAAAAAAATCAAATACATTTATTCCAAGGATTGAAAGTTTTTATTGTCATGCACAGAGTACAATGCAATTCTTACTTGAATTCCTTCTTCACAGACTGAACGATTAAACAAATAAAGCAGCGCAACATTACAGGAACTAACAATAAATAAACAACTAACTCACGTGTACTATTAGAGCATTTATGTCATTTATTTAAACTGTAAACCAGTTCTCGCTGCTTTACATGATATTCAGGAGAAATAGCAGATTACGCATCGGAAGTTCCTGGGATACAAACATCATGCATGTAACTAAACTCTTCGGCCAATAAGGGCAAAGTTGTGTTGTCATGGAGGCGGTTCCAGTTTGTGCAGCCGGCTGAGAGGTACCATGTGACCTGGTGATGTTTTGCAGCACCGGCAGAAGTCGGACAAAAAAATCTAACCGTGATGCATTGCTTTAAGCCAGCGCTGTTAGCGGCTGCATGAAGTCGAACGCACCCAGTGTTTCCATGGTGGCTGCCATGTGGTCGCAGCAAAGGCTCATGGGAAAGGAAGGGTTATGAACCATGCCACAGTGCGGGAATGCAGTCTCGTTACGTATTGGGAGCATATTTACTTACAGCACGGAAATCACCCCCACACCCCATCAACCCCATCCAAGTCTGTATTGAACAAGGGTTCGGTTACAAGTGATTCGCGGTTGGAGGTTATCAGGCTAATTTGCTTTTTACTTATTTTTTACACAGCCACGGATGACTGTACAGTAAACATTTGGGGTAGTGATTAGCCTAAAAGCTTTTCTGCTGTTGAGTAACAGGAAGTGTGCTGTCTGCCTTTTCCCGGCCGCGGTCTGGCACCTTTCTGGGGCTGCCAGGGCCAGGGGGCGGTGCCCACCTCGCTCTTATCGACCCACATGCCGGGCAGATGAGTGCAGCCTGATCGGGCCCTGCCTGGCGATTTGGGGAGCTCGCTGCTGGCCCTTGGGGCACTTCGATAGTGTGTGCGGCATGGCAGCAGGCTGGTCATTGCCAGGGCACGCTATCTTGGACACGGGGCGCGTTTGGGAGTGTACGGGAAACACAGTCATTCTAAAGAAAGATAACTGTTTGTGTGGAGTTTTTTTGGCACCCTGGCAAACGTGCTGTCGATCAGGGTGTAACGCCAGCGCCGTTCCGCATGTGGACTTCAGGTGGGACCTCTCGCAGTCTTCCTGTCACTCGGTATCACTGCAGACGTGTGAAGGACATTCAGAGGACCCCGGATCCTACTGACTTCTTGCCTCCCTCCCCCCTCTCTTCTACAGGGTATCCACGGGCCCTACCCCTTTGGAGAGTCTTAAAGGCAGCCTCCAGCCACGGCTCAGCGGTGCTGCTTCCCGCCACCCCGAGGGCGGTGGTGGGGGCGGTTCTGGGCCGGCCGGGAGCAGCTCCGAATTATTTCGTATGGACACTTGACAGATCCCGTTTCCTCTCCCTGATGACGATATAAATGAACAGTGAAGATAAGGGTGTGTGATCCCTGAATGCCCGGAGAATGCATGTGCGAATGCTAAATTAAGACCCGAGTGCTATGAGTCTTTTGCGGGTCATGGAGTACACACCGGATGTTCTTTTCTTTCCGTTGCATCCTCTGAGTCTGAGTTATCGAGCACCGAGTAGAGTTTAGCGAGGAGCAGTGAGCGTCACCGTCCCCGAGCAGACGGAGCGATCCTCAGCGGCTCTGTGGGTTACTGTGTGACATCACACGCTGATTTCCTGCTCTCCTCCTGTAGCGGTGTATACTTTCTGGGGTGCTGTCTTCCCTGTTTCGCTGTAAAGGTTCTTCAGAGAAGGGAGGTCATATTTGTGCAGAGAGAAAGATCCCGGCCTTTCTGAGTCCTGCTGTCTTTGTGTATCCTATGTCAAAGCTCTGCCTTGCACATCTAACACACCAGGTGGCGCTGTAAGTGGATAAAAGAATGAGTTGGCACACAACACCATCACTTACCAGCAGAGGGCGCTGCTCGACAAATTACCCTGAGGCAGGTAGCCAAGCTGCCAGGTTGTTGACGTTCTGCTTCTCACTGAACTGATTCCCGCTTCTTGTCCTCGGTCTGCGGCTTTTGGGGTGACGTGTTGCATTCGGCACACGCTCGTAGTGCGGCCGTCCTGGGTCGCTGGCGTGTTCCCAAATGTGTTCCGGTTTCTGTGGGAAGGGCGTACAGCCCCCTGGGTCTTGGTTAAGCAGCCGAAAGATGGACGTTCTCCCTGGATTGGCATGGGCAGGCGAGCCAGATGTCCCAGAAGCTGGAGCTCATGAGCGTTTTTGTATAATATGGATTAAATGCTTTTAAGTTGGGGGGAAAACACAGGCTATTCATTGGTATGTCAGTAATGTTTTCATCACCATTTTGGAGACACTATGGAACGACTTCATTTCTATAACCTCGCTGTATGCTTCTTGATGGAAGAATAGACAGTCATGTAACATACTCAATTATTAATACTCTTCGATCAGACTATAAGCAGTAGTGTGTTTTTTTTTTTTTAAGCTGCAGGGCAATTTTCTGGCCCCCTGAGCTTTGGTGCCTGCCGCTGGTAATGGTTCCCATCTGCACTGGCTGTCAGCTCCGAGTTCCAGCACGGCTGTAATCCACCGTCCCTGTCAATCTGCGGTGTTTATACAATATCCTGCCCAAATGTCAGTCCCTCCCCATCCTGAAAAGTATACACTCACCGGTCTGCCTTCCTCTTCTCTCCTTTGCTCTGCTCTGTTTGTTGACTGTCTGGATTTTTTAGGTTCCTTGATGGATGGTCTTTGTTTCGTTTTGTTTTTCTCCTCCGTAATTCGGGTGCGTGTCGGACTGCGTGGGGCACTGGGATGAGTGAGTCCAGTCTGTGTAGAGTCCTATGATAGCACATCGAATGATGAAGAAACCTGAAAAATGGAATCCTTTTACTTGTATGTATAAATGAACATTTGTATGATTAAATTAACACTGAAAAGAGAACGTTCACCTTTGGCTTTCTCTCGCTCTCTCTCTCTCACACACACACACGCACACAGTAAGTACCATTGCACTCATTGGGTGGTGGTTCTGTGTATGTGCACCAACGTCCCAGGTTGTAGGATGTGGGGGTTGGGTCCAACTCTGACATCACTCTGCTGACCCTAGGATTTGAACCTGCAACCATCCATGGAGCCTCAGATGTTGACGCAGGTGTTACAGCCAGTGTTCCTGTGAGCCCTCAGCTATCCAAGCGTACCATCCTCTGGTTTGATAACTTCTCCACCAAACAGCGTTTAGCTAGATTTCTGTAGAATGCGAACCTCTTTTCTGTATTGCTGTCCCCCCTGCATGACAAGACAGCAGTATGTGCATCTAATAAGGATAAATTTAACATCGGGCGGCTTCATTAAACGTTTCTGTGGCTGTCAGAGACATGAAGGTCGGCTGCATGGAAATGACCGCTTTGTTATAGATTTGAAGCATTAAATGTTGTGTCTTATGGGCCCTGAGCAGTTTGGGGTTCTTTCCCACAATGCGAATCTTTCCTGTGCTTTCCTGGAAGTCTGAAAATAGTAAACAGGATTTATAGGGAAAATCTGGGGCCAAAGAATTTGGACAAATCAGCAGGCAGTTAGACGAGGGGCTGGTTCAGTCACTTCCTTGGCTTGGGAGGCTGGCCTGCTGCAGATAATCACTTGTAGGGTACCTTCAGAAATGGCTTCTCACGGTTTGCTGTACTTCAATCTGCAGCTCAGCAGGGTGGGTTTGTTCAGTGCCCTTTTTGTAAACCCAGAGGATGTAACCCAAAACCAGGCCATAAGCAGGAAGTAAAAGCCAGAATGTTGCCAGATGGCTGTGCCGATACGGTTGGTTACGGTGCCTGTTGGTTTAGCTTCGGTTTTCAGGTTCCGGGCTCTTAAGGAAAGTGCCGTTTTCTCTGGAAAAGGCCCTGAAGTCAAAGACGGGTGGCAACTAGGAGCCATCAGCAGTGCAGTGCGAAAGATTACGGTGCCGTTAGGGTACATGTGCTAGGACTTGAGACAGAATAACCAGTGATGTGGTCGAGGACACATTCCCTCTGAGGCTCTGTGGGACGGCCTCGAGCTGATCTCTTTACAAGGACATGGTGCTCACGTTTTACCATGGCCTTAAATCGGCATTAAGATTTACCGCTACGTATTTGTTAAGAGAAACAGCTTCACTCCCTTAGACATAGAATACAAAATATGCTCTCTAATTAAAATACGTGAATAACGACCTTCCATTGCTGAAGGAAATTAGGCGGAATGATTAAGGGGAAAAAATATTAATAAAGCTTTGATAGCTTGCTGGTTTGAGAAATACTTAATATTTGGTTTTTGAACCTCAATTGGAATACATATATTTTATAATCAAAACGTATCCAGTTAAAATGATATTCAGCCTTAACACAAATTTCTGCAGTTCTTCTTCCAGTTCTCGCTTTTATTTTGGAGCGTCTGTGAGATGAGAAATATGTTTAAATCGTTTAATCCTTGCATTACTTTGCAGCCTCCTATCATAGTGCCGACAGCGCTTTATGTAACTTTGTATGGCGCTTAATCGAGCTTTCCTGTCACATTGAATGCAAATAAAAACGACCAGCTAAGCAAATGATCAGGCTGACAAAATGAGATGTTTAATTGCATCACCTACGCACACGACTCGAGCTGGTGACTCACTTGAATCAACAGCCGTGAAAAGCCATCGGGGCGTTATTTCAGGTGGCGAGCAAAGGGTATCATTATAAAGGCGACACTTTGTAGCCGGCCGCTTTGTCAGCCTCCGGATTGTTCTTGCAAACAGGTCTTCAACGGACTAGATGTGTATTTTTTTTTTGCTTCGCATTTGGCCCCCAGCACTGCTAAAAATTTCGGCATCAGTTTGGTTTATCTAGCCCGGCACGTTGCTTCTTAAACAGATTAAGAGTCACAAGAAGGCGCTCAGATTTTATGCAAAATGCAGAGCAACAGATGAGTGTAACAGACACACATGACACTTTATAAAGTTTAGCGGTGTAACTGTCATCCTAACGTACTCGTTTTTCTAATAACACCGGCTTTCACTCGATTTAATTTCACAAGCTGTGAAAGCATAGCCTACTGGTCATGCTTAAAACCTTACATCTTGTCACATTTGCATGTATTTTTAATTAACAGACGTTTTTATTCGAAGCGACATACGAGTTAGGCGAATAGCATATTACAATTAATGTGCCGATTCTGTTATCAAGGGATATGCTAAAACATAGGATCTTGGTGGGACAAAAAATGTAATTATTTATTCTAAATATCAGTTTTATGCCCTTGTGGTTACTTGAAATCAGTCGTTTCAATAAATGGGCATTTCTATCATTGATATGTTATACAGGGACAGGGTTGCCAGGTCACGCATCTGGCGTGAATCTCAGGCTTTCAGACTCTCGCGCAGGAAATCTTACGACATATCTATATTACTACATTATACACCTAAAATTAGCTATACCAAGAGCATTGGGGTAATTTGCAAAACCCGCAGGCTACTTACAAGGTAATAAATCTGCTACATGAATGCGTGTGCAGACTTGTCTCGAAATTAAAATCTCACGCGCAGCCAGCTGACCAAAGTTAGAGAGCCCGCAGTGGCTTAAAATTTATTTACTCAAAATTTATCCCAGATAGCACACATATGTTTAAATGACGTTGATTCCATATCAGAAAAAGGTTGAAACAACGTTGATCTTCAATCTTTCACTTTATATCAGCACTGAATCAAGGTTTTGCCGCCATCAATTTTTCAATATTGAAAATCTGACAAAAAAAATCAATTCACTTTCAACGTTGATAATGCGACACTGACCATAATTCAACGCATTTAACTATAATTAAACGTTGAAACAATAACATGGTGCTATTTGGGATGTATTTGTAACTTTTCCCCGTAATTTAATGGAAAAAACTACTAATAGATCATGCGTGATCTTTCTATTTAAAAATAACGTGGTGCTATCGACGTTTGAAGAATAATTATGTACACCTGCTGTCTGTTATGAATGCAAACCAGGCTCCATCTCAGTGAACCAGTGGCGACAGTGACAATCAAAGGCGATCATTATCTCCTACTGCAAAATGAACATGTTGCCATATAGGGAGCTCCTTAATTACGTCTGCACCTTTACACAATCGTAAACTCGACATTATTAACATTTTATTTATTTCGCCAGACGTTTTTATGCAAAACGACGTAAATTTTTTTTTTGTTAAGAAAGGTCAGACAGTCCTCGGAGCATTTAGGGTTAGGGTTATTTAAAGACCGCAGCCCTCGATCTATTTGTACAGTTCACATGCTCGTATCAATCGGCCTTAACATCAGAGAAACATTTTTTTTTTCTAAAGGTCATGGTGGTACGGAAGAGGATTAGGGTCACCATGAAAATATTATTTGAATTCTGACTTTTTTTTTCCTCAAAATTTTGACTTTAATGTCAGAATTCTGACTTTAATCTCAGAATTAAGATTTTTTTCTGAATTCATAATTCTGAGATTGAAGTCAGAATTCTGAGAAAAAAGTTAGAATTCTGAGAAAAAAAAGTCAGAATTCAAATAATATTTTCATGGTGGCCCTAATCCTCTTTCGTATGGTAGCTATTGTGTTGTATCTTCCATCTAAAATGACATGGGAGTGGATCTCAATTAACGAGCACCTGCTACAGCAAATCCAAATACACCATTTCCGGTTTGCGGTAATGTGATTGGTGCACTGAGATGAATTGCCCAGCCCCTTCCAAACAGTCAGATACTTTGCAAGCATCAGAAACATGTATAGATCATCTCCAGAAATTTTAAGGTAGATCAAACGGTGATTAAAAATGAGGAAGTATCACACTGCCTTTCTGAATGAAATATTTTCCTGAAAGGATGAATGAATTTAAATGTCAACTACATTTTACTGAGTTTGTACATTAGGTAATCCATTATCCAGTCACTCTATTGTATACATACTTAAAAGCATATTTGTCATTTTCAACTATATGATCCATGGTCATACATTAAAATACATTAGATACGTTTTTACTTTGTACTGATGCTAGTATGTAATTATGGTCACCTTTTTGACTTTAGGCTTGAGGTGTTAGGTCTGTTTTACACGCGTATACAATAAATTAGTACTTTGTTGTTGTTTTTTAATGCAGGTAACAGCCAAATAAACATCTTGTGAGTGCCAAGTAAAGGGCATTGTGTGAGTTAACTTTGTGTTTTATTTCATTGGGAATCAAACTCATCGCTGTATGTTTTTCCCTTAGAAGTAAATGCTTATTTTAAGCTACAGTGCTGTTCACGGGACCTCGGTACCAAATTTCGTTCCCTAACACGCTGCCCCCATGTTCTCAGAATGACAATAAAGCCAATGGAATCTTGAATCTTGTATATAAATATGATACTATGAGTTACCTTTCTGTTTTATTTTGCTCAAAGCTGTATAAATACTACACAGATTTAATACTGTGGGTTAAAAGTGTTTTATTGAGAGTAAAACTCTCAGTAAAAGTACTGTTTGCATATAATGATACCCTAAGTCACATGACAAAGAGAGGGTCATCTGACAGACCCCAGCGGTTAACGTTTGAGGATCCATTATCATAAGTGTCCCCCCCAGGTAAGGAGGGCGTTATGTCACCCCCCTGGAGGCTTCCCCACACCGCTGACCCCTGACCCCACTCTGGTCACTGGTTTGCTGAGAGATCCCAACGGCTGGGAACAGGTCACTGTTGCCGTGGCGACAGGCTGGGTTGTTTGTCGAAAGGCTTTTCTGTTTAAACAGAGGTGCTGGGTGAGGCTGGCGCCCTGCGGGGAACACAGCCAAGTTCCACAGCCGCAGGACTCGCTGAGGAGGAGGAGGAGGCACGGGGG
>JAOYFF010000039.1:296312-306373 GCA_025773925.1 Cryptomyrus ogoouensis | reverse complement strand
GGCTGGGGATCGCCTTACCCGTCACTGTGTGGCTCGCAGGCTGGGGATCGCCTTACCCGTCACTGTACGGCTCGCAGACTGGGGATCGCCTTACCTGCCACGGTCGCCTGCCCCCTGGTCTCCCCCAGGCGTTATGCTAGTGAGTGTCACCCCCTCGTTGGGCTTCTTCACCTTCTTGGCAATGGTGTGAGTGAGCTCTGGGTTGTAGTCCTGCAGGACAGAGGCTGGTCAGCAGGGGTCGCACTGCACAGGTACTGATTGGTTACCAGCCCCACACTGCTCTGATTGGCTGAGCTTGTAGGTGGGCGGGATCGTGGCACATTTATATTCAAAAGGGCTACAGTGAGCTGCAGCTTTTTCCTTACTTTGTGTTGCCTTGCTGATTTGATTAAATATTAAGTTTTGGCAACAATATCCTTTAACTAAAGTTATTTTTTCAACAATAACTTGCAAAATAACCACGTGAGCAAGCAATAAATAAATACAGGACTGGAATGACAGATTTTTCAGTGAAATGTAGATCTGGGGGCTTTGTGATGTGATGCAGTTTTTGGGGAGCAGTGGCGTGTTTGCCAACACATTAGCATGTTGCATTCAGCCGTGTGTGAAGCATACAGGCACAGCCTATGTTTGGGACACAGGGATGGCTTGATGATACATAGGCCTCATATTACAGATGAAGAACCAGCCAATCAAGAACCTCTTCATTCCCCTCCACTTTTGCCGCTTCTGCTCTATGTTCTGCAGTTGGCAGTGAAGGCCTGATCCACACTAATACACTCTTGTCTTTCTTTACATATATCATCTAAAATGAGAATCACCAATTGGACTGCCGTTGCCTTTATCTGGAGAAATAAAACTTGTTATCTCAGCAGAAATGAGAATAAAGCATAAGATGCATCATAATGTGAGTCATTAGCATCAACATCTAATGTCAGAACTCTTGAGGACCGACTGCCTCTCCCGCAGGCTCTCTGCTCCTTTGTCTAACACGGTATATTTCATCAAGTACAGGATCCAGATTGTTTATCTCATAGGTGTGACGCTGACGTACAGAGACTTCCAATAAGATTATCAGATTTTCTTAATGATCTTTGCATTTCTTGAAGATGATAATCATCGTCGTAATTCCACAATTTTTTTCTGGAACAATGAGTCCACTAAGATAATCACCTTCCACCCAGAATGTTTTGCCAAGATATCGACAAGAAATTTCCATCATATAATTGATCTCAACGAAAGTCCTAATCCTCATGAAAAGTCCATTAGGAAATGAAAATGGATTTGTAAAGCTTGTCTAGTTTTGTCATTTGACAGCCCAAAACTCTGTCAAACCAAATTACTGTCGATGCCAAACTAGTGACATGCAACCTAATCCTACAAGCTGCCTTCCAAACCCATCAATCAGAAACTGCTTTGCCGCAGGAGATGGGGCCTCATTCGCCTTCTCAGGTGACTTGTTTGATTTTTTGATGCATCCCTGTACCTGCTGTTCTGTGATCTGTGTTACTACTCTGTTGACAATGTTGTGATGATTTTGTAGCGATTTGATTTCCCCCCCTGCCGTGACGTGATGCTAACGGCGGCTCCCACACCTCAAACTGGGGCCAGTTCATGGGCATTCCTGGCCCGTGGTTGTTGCTGAACCACTTGAGGTCCTCCTGCGTGTTGGCAGCCAGGATGGTCCTCTCCAAGTCACGGTACACCATGCTGTAGCTGAGCAGTAGGAGATAGAGGAGGGGGAGTCAGACCGGCCGTGGCTAATAATGGACGTCAGCTAGACCGAGACGCTGCGATCAGGAATGGATATGGGAGAGTCAGACAGACCACTGGGTCTCAGTGAGGTTGAGGTGCCGCTTGATGTCCAGTAGGATCTCTTTGAGGAAGGTGATCCTCTTGACCTCCATCTGCTGACAGAGGTCGAACACCTGCTCCATGCTCTCCATGTATGGGGGGGTGCACTTGTCCAGCTCCTCCAGGGACTTCTCATACTTCTCTTTGGCCTGCAGACGACAAGCAAGGGATTCTGGTTCACCGGCACCAGCTAAAACCTCCATTACAGAGGGCAGCTTAGTCCGTAGGATGAGGGGAACAGGTGGAGGTTGGGGGGGGGGGTTCTTTAAGTTACTGGAAATTGTCTGTCATATATCGGACAGCTGGTTTTTATCAACTTAGAGGTGAGAGGTCAACAGAGCAGTTATGAACTGGAATGTGGGTCAGAGTTTAAAATGCCGGCTGGACTGGTGACCATAGTTTAAAGATGCTGAAAAGTCACAGAGTGATGCTGAAATGTGGACTGGCTAGATGTTCATTAAGGAGCATCATGGTGCCTTCACAGAGTGATGCTGGAGATGCGGGTCCTGCCATACAACAGAGCTTTGGGGGCTGAATAGGGTCTGTCAGCATTCAATGTAAAAAAAACCTAAAGGAAATGCGTTAGCTGTGCATCTAAACATTTAAATTAGCATTTAAATAAACACTTAAATAAAGGTTCCCTATGCTTACCCAGAATGCATCACTAAGGTATGCAGCTGCCTAAACTGACAGTAAAAGTTATGTTACATATCGCTAAATGTATGTTTTTCTGGAGATGGTCTGAAGCTGTGTGAGATATTACGAATATGAGATCCAGTAGGAGTGTGTGAAATAATCTATTCAGCACCATAAACAGATTTGCCAGCAAGTCAAGATCTTCTGCACGCCACCCAAAAGAATCCAAACTGAACTGAGATAGTTTCCGGATTGTCCAAAGGCCTCAGGCCTCCCATCCTGTGTGTCCCGGCGTCACCCCCCAGGTTCTCATACCTTCTGCACATCCTGCTTGCACTTGTCTACCTTCTCATGCAGCTTCTTCTGCTGGTCGGGGGTGACAGAGGCCTCGGCTTTGCTGTTGGCCTCGCGGGTGGAGGCCAGTTTCTCCTCTTTGCAGGCCATGTGATACGCTTTCTTAGCTGTCTCCACCTGGGAAGGACAGCCAGGCATGTTGGAGGGAACAAGCCTAATATATATCACACAGGAAGTCCACAGGGACAACTTGTAATGCTGAAGCACCAGCCATGTTTACCACCATTCAAACCACACATTTAAATGGGGTCATTGAGATTTGGGGCCCCCTGTTGGCCACAAATATTCACTACACTTTTTGAGTGGGGCCCCAGGAACAGCAAACCTGCCCTTGTGCGGAAGTCCTTATATGATTGGGTCTCACAGTAGCAGTACAGCTGAGTGACGTCCTCTTGCTCTCGGCCAGATGATGTGACCACTTGAGAAAGATGTAATTTGTGGAAAAGTCGATATGGAACTTCTTCATCGACTCCCTTTCTGATTGGCTAAATGGACTCGAGAGACTGGCCTCGTCTGACAGCCCTAAGGCTGATTCCACAGCGAACTCTGCACACTTTACTCATTGGTTGACTCAACCCCTTATCAGGTCAAGCCAGGTCGGAAGGAGACGTGTGAATAATCTCTCGGGTAAGTCCAATTAGTGCCGACCGAAATAGCTTGCCTGTCTTTTGCCCGTAGCAACTGCTCAATATGTCTATGTATATGAAATGACGAATTAAATGCCATTTGTACAAGTATGAGAAGATGTACTTTAGATTGTTTGAGCCATTCCTGGATAAAGTGCATCTACGACGCCGCTATCAGGAAAAACGACGGTGGTGAAGCTCGCCTAGGACCCCACATGGGCTATGACCAGTACTGCCAAAACGCTCCCCTCAAAAGATGGCACCCAAGGTGGCCACCTGAGTCGCCTCTAAGGTTTACCGTCTCAGAAGAGCAGGGTTTGGGTTCCATGACGTGCCACAGGTCCCACACTTGCCTCTTTGAGCTTCTTAGCCCAGGGCTTCTGGGCCTTCTTGAAGCCCTCTTCTGCCTCCTTGGTTTCCTTGAAGCCACCCATAATCTGCTTGTGATAGGCGTCCTTCTGCCAGTTCCTGACCTTCTCCAGATCTTCATTGAGTAGCCCGTTCTTCACCTCCTGGTGCAGTTCGCTAACCTTGTCTGCCTCTGTCATCAGCGCCAGCCAGGCCCGTTCCACCGTGCCGTACTGAGGTCCTGTTCATAGGAAGAGGACCTACACTTACAAGGGTACCAAATAACCGACTTGGGGCTCCTGTGAAGCCAACCAGGACACCTAACAGATTCTATAATCTACAGATATATCACTCTCTCAGGAATGGTGAAGCTCCTGGTGGTACAATATAGACCTTGTAGGTCCTGGTGGTACATTGTAGACCTTGTAGGTCCTGGTGGTACATTGTAGACCTTGTAGGTCCTGGTGGTACACCATAGACCTAGGATCTATATCCACAAAAGTATTCCTCCTAATTTGTCAGATTTGTCCAAGCCAATCTGTCCCTCAGCTCTCACGTGCAGATACAGACACATGGGACAGCACCTTTCTCAATCAGCTGTCTCCACCGCTTGGACCAGTCGGTCAGCTGCTGGCTGTAGCTCTTCTCAATCTTGGCCCGCTCCTGCAGGCAGCTCATCAGGTCATTGCACAGCCGGTGTCCGTCATCGATCCGCTTCACGGTGCGTTTGTAGTTGCTCACCTGTACGAGAGATGAAAACCAATCAGATGTGGCTGAATTCTCATAATCCTCCCTGCCTGACCACAAGGTTTTTCCTTCCTGAGGCATTTACTGGTGTTTAAGAAGAGCTTCTGGTTGCTGAGCACAACAGGGCCAGAATATCTGTAATCCACATGAATAACACATTTCATAAGAAGCAGTTTCAAATGGTTCTGTGAAAGATTTAAGGCTGAAATGGCATGTGATGAATGACAGTACAGTGAGGTTAACAGTTGCCTTCTGTTTGACCATCATCAGATAGATCTTCACAGGTCTGTATACTCTGGATAATGTGCTGCAGATGCCATCTAGGAAAATGTCATCTTAATACCAGCAGAAATAATAGCACTTGCTAACGTTTCATTAATCAGTCCCTGACACCTGGACGTGCGCCATTAAATCCTCATTAAGGCTTCATGTTCTCTGAAACAAAATCATTTTTCAATTTGGCATTTTAAACATGGCTCTTGAAGACTTTATTAACTGTCAAAACTATTCAAATTAACACACCAGAATAAAATTTCTTCATTGTCTTGGTCATTAAATATAATTATATGATATTTGTACCACAATACATCGGATTTGTTCTTGATTTTCATGATTTTCATGTGCAGCATTAGCATGGGAGTCCATGTTTTTCAAGAGAACAATAACGCCTGACATACAGGAAGTTATATGTCCAGCTGGCCAAGTGGATTTGTTGCACTTGATTAGGGCAGAGGCTGTGGCTCCTCCCCCATGCATAGAAGGGGGCTGTCCATCAGCTAATGTGGCCCAATGGGACGAGACTCTGCATGTTCCTGTGCATGTGGCTCCTCCCCCATGCATGGAAGGGGACTGTCCATCAGCTAATGTGGCCCAATGGGGTGAGAGTCTACAAGTCAATGGTGTTGTTGGGGTGGAGAGGAGATAGCAGGCTCTTGCCATCACTCCTGAGAGCCACAATCTGAGATTACCTCTGAATTAACTATAAAGTTAGAAAAAAACTAAAGATTGTGCCCTCTGCTGGCCAAGACAACAGAGAAGTAAGGAAGTGACCTCATTCACGTGGGTTGGATTCACATTTATTTGTCCTTATTTACCTCCCAGAAGCTGTCCGTGGTCTCATCGAAGCCAGCGGACTCGTCGTAGGTGCTGGACATTTTCCTGGGTGTGGCAGAATGTCCCAGAAGCTCCAAGTACCCCCAGCAGAGCTGGAATCTTCATGCACTGGAGCAGGATGAGAGGAAGAAGGACGGATGAAACACAGGAGAAAAAGAAATGGAAGGTGACAGGAAGAGAAAACTCCACCACATGGAAAAAGCAAACAGACCAGCCAGACATCATAGTCTATGATTTTAGCAAAATAAGTTCAACCCAAAGAGGGATGTTTAGAGTAGGTAAGGCAGCAGACTGTGAACCAGCCCTCTGCCCATATGGACAGCTGAGCTTCCATGAAGCTTTGCAATAAAAAGGGTCTGTGCTGCCAGGAGGTACTTCCACACAAAGGCTTGGTGATCTGCTGCTGATCCTTTAAGTCAGGGGTGTCAAACTGCAGTCCTGGGGGGCCGGAGCCCTGCACAGTTTTTGGTTTACCCTCGTTTTACACACCTGATTCAACTCCTTGTTTTAAATACCACACAGCTCTTGAGCTAAATCATTTGTGGTGGAACAGGGAAAAAACTAAGCTACACAGGGCTCTGGCCCCCCAGGACTGGAGTTTGACACCCCTGCTTTAAGTGATGAGTAAATGAAGAGCAGAGAGGCGTTTGATGGGATCTCCTCTGCTCTGAAATGGAGACTCCTGTCCTGCAAACCCCACCACAGCTGGGTTCCTCCTCAGCCTGAGCCCAACAGAATTCAAGTGATGCCTTTGGGTCTGTTGCCTCTGTCCTAGTGTCTGTTTGAGTGATGATGACACACAGCTACGCCCAG
Organism: Cryptomyrus ogoouensis; assembly: GCA_025773925.1. Classification (NCBI taxonomy): domain Eukaryota; kingdom Metazoa; phylum Chordata; class Actinopteri; order Osteoglossiformes; family Mormyridae; genus Cryptomyrus; species Cryptomyrus ogoouensis. Next base: position 299,882 of record JAOYFF010000039.1, on the reverse strand, counting down.
ACTGATGGGAACCGCGACCGCAGAATGGGTGAGAAGTTTAAGGTGTGCAACCGCCTTTAGAAACTTCAAGGAACGACAGAGCTGAAGCATCATGGACAGGAGGAGACGTCACACCGGGCTTCTGGGACGGGCATGATTCAGAATCACCACCTTCCCTGAGGTGAGGTGTGGGGTGCGATTGTGAGAGTACAAAAAGAGCAGATACCGCTTCATGGCTGAGCAGAGGTGCCATTAGAGGTTTTAGGCCCCTTGAAAGCAAATTACATTGGGCCCTCAACCCAGACCAATCCAATTATGTTCCAGGTTTAGGGGCCCTTGGAATTGTCCTTGCTTTCCCGCCCTTTATGGTGTCCCTGTGATGAAGAAAAAGCTCACAGAGAACATTAACTGGATGGTCAGGCGTGTCAGTTAGGCCTCAAACACTGCATCACCCCTGCAGGTGGACACTGTGCTCGGAATGCTGATCTCACACAAAAAGTCTGCTTATCAGAACCATACATTACATTCATCGTTAACTTTGGAACCTTTCTTTGAGATTCCATTTACATTTTAATTATGTACCAGATGCTTTTATCCAAAGCGACGTGTTTTTGAGAAAGCAGGTTCACCCAGTCCCTGGAGCAATAGGGGATTAAGGTCCCAATGGTGAAATCACTCTTCTGACCCTGGGACATGAACTGGCAACCTTCTGGTCACAAACACAGTGTCCTAACCTGCTGGCTAACCACCACCCCACACCCTGGGTCCATTTCTTCTAAATCAATACAAGCAATAAGCTCTTGGCCAAAAGCTGCTGTCATTCCTTCACGGTTCATTAACTGAAGTGAAACTCACTTCCTGTGCATGATGAAACGATGCTCCAGTCTCATTCCCCGCACCACAGGCAGATGACAGATACTGCATGCCCTCACTGGCTTATTCAGACACCCAGAAACACGAGACTGTGTCCTACTAAATTGAGAAGCCTAGTTCTCCTCGTTGAGCAGACGCTATGATTGGCTTCATCCCCTCTGAGGGCTTTCAGTGGAAACCCAGACTGAATTAATAAGGCATACTGTTATAGAACACAAACAGCTGCAGATTTAACCCTGGAAAACCACTCCGTTTACACTTGACCCAAGAGCTTAAAGCTGATCTAGGCTCACAGGTAGGGTTTTGGACTGTTCTGTATCAAACTGGACACACCCATCATCATCTTTGAGCTGCCTAAGTTTGCTCGTGGGAGTTTTACTTACACAAAAATGTTTTGAAGGCAGAATGAAAAATGACTGGTTCAGAGAGACAACCAATCAGAATGTAGAGAAGGTGTGTCCAATCAACTAGAGGAGGCGAGACTAAGATATCTGATTGGTTGGTCCCACCTCCTCTAGTTCCTTGGACCCACCACCCCTACAATCTGATTGGTTATCTCTCTGAACCAATCATTTTTCCTTCTACCCTCAGAACATTTGTGTGTAATTAAAACTCCCATGAGCTCTTAGTTGGAGCTTGGGTATCTGCTTGTGTTGTTAAAGTGACAGGACACCGGCAGGTGACCTCTGAACAAAGCATGAATGAAGCGCATTGAGGCAGAAGGTCAGAAATGCCCTTAAGGCAGCAATATACCAAAGCCTGAACTCAAGAAAACAAAGCTGAAGAGAGACTTTTATTATTCTTATTTAATCTTTTCTCCTGGGCACTGCCGGCCCTATTTGTTTTTCTGTGTGATGCTGCCATGAGGTTAATCTCCAGGGAGGTGTTTGTCTGAAATGAACCACAGCTGCCTTGCTGGCTCCATGTTCAGTCCATGATTTCATTTCTACTGAATCTCACCCAATCCAGATGAATATCATAGACAAGCAGATAAACCACTATGCAGACACAACCACAATGCAGACACGATTCGAGTAAGACCTTAATCATACGAGTACCAGCTCTGGTGATCCGAGACAAGAACCGACAAAGAAGATTAAATGAAATTCAATATTCTACAAAACTAGGGCATTCCAGAATGAGAGTCACGTCTTCATGATTTGTGCTCTATGCAGAGATCTGGGTTTCGGGTGTCTTTATATCACTGACCTTCACATTGAAGATAAGTTTGCTTTGTGCGTTGGCTGTAGGCTAAGGGTAGAAGATCCAGCATAGATCTTCACCATGATCTGCAGAATTGGTCGACTAAGATCTCCCCCGTACCGGCACTGTTGTAGAGGTCTCCTGGAGGAGAGTATTGAGGCACCAGGAGCCAGGAGACCCAAAAATGCGGTCCATGATATTTTGCAACTTATCAGTCCTGCTTCATCTGTTCAATTTCACCTAAGAGTGGCAGAGTGTGGTGTGCCTTGCCAAGTCTGCTGTCATGAGCATCAGAGCTAGTGATAGCCTGTCACAGTCTCAAGACACTTTGTGGATTCAAAATGCAAGACAATTGTCCATTAATCTCAGCAACCACATCAGTCAAAACCTTTGTCCATTGTTCCACTGGAGAACGTGACTACACAGTCACTTCAATGTGATGCATGTTCAAGTCCAACAATCTGGGCTCTCTGCGATGCTGAACCAGCTCTCCTCCCAAAAGCAGTACCTGCCTGTTGCAATGACTGAACAGAGAGAGGATCTAACTGCGGGAAGCTCAGGATTACTGCCAGGCTCGAGGTTTAAGGGGAGGCAGAGGATCCAAGACCAGGTGGATGTGAGCAAAGGCAAACGAATCCAAACCGTAAAAAAAAAAAAAAAACAGGGACAGGTTGATAAAGTGAAAACAGGGAAAGTAACCAAATCTGACACATTAACTGAAGAAGAAGAAAAGCAGGGAAAAAAGCAGGATTCATATGCAGAAGGTCAACCGTGGCACAGAAAAGCTTGTATGGCATAACACTCAATATTTCACAAAGGGAATCAGCTGCTGTTAACTGATTAGCTTGGTGCTCTTAAGGTTTAGGGGAGACTGGGTGTGGCTGGCTGGGTGCTCAGATTGGTGCTGCCGTGGCAACCATTTCCATGCACAGAGATAGACAGACATCGAATTCAGCCACAGCGAAACATCCAAAATGACACATACGCAGCGTTCTATCTAGCCTCAGCTTCTCGCTGCTGCCCTCTCCGCGAGGGCCTGCCCCCCCCCCCCCCCCAACTCCACGTGAACAGCTTGCCTTCTCTGCAAGCCAGCTAAGCCCAGAAGCGCGAATTCCACACGACAACCTGCAAATCTAGCTGAGTCCCGACATGGTAGAAGGTGGGGAATTGGGGGCAGAACCTTGGCAGGGCTGTCTTCTCTCTGGCTGGGAGGGGGGGGGGGGTGCCCTGCTGGAATGCCCTGGATTGCCTGCCTCTGACTTAAGCACCCAATACACAATGCTAGCATGGAGCTCCATGGGGAGGCTAAATGCTAACAGGCTAAATCCGTCGGGATTGTAAACTGTGCTGAGGCGTTGCCGTGCCGACCTTGCGCTGCCTCGCCTTTCCGTTTGGCTTCAAAATTCTGCCGACTGGGTGGCAGAGAGCCGACAGCCAAATTTCTGCCTGGACGATGTGGGGGGGGGGGGGGGGGTGGGGGTACACCATTAAGGGAAAAGAGGGATAAAGCAAAAA
>JAOYFF010000039.1:273050-285020 GCA_025773925.1 Cryptomyrus ogoouensis | reverse complement strand
TGAAGGAACGCCATCCGGAGCCTCAAACAAAAGCCCGGTTCCTCAATGCCTCCCCCTGAAGGAACGCCATCCGGAGCCTCAAACAAAAGCCCGGTTCCTCAATGCCTCCCCCTGAAGGAACGCCATCCGGAGCCTCAAACAAAAGCCCGGTTCCTCAATGCCTCCCCCTGAAGGAACGCCATCCGGAGCATCAAACAAAAGCCCGGTTCCTCACTGCCTCCCCCTGAAGGAACGCCATCCGGAGCCTCAAACAAAAGCCCGGTTCCTCACTGCCTCCCCCTGAAGGAACGCCCAAAAACCTCTGGGGCCCCACAAAAATATGAAGTTTCAGTGCTGGATATTAGAAGTAACTTATGGATAATGATAAATCCTTCATGAGAGGCCTTGCTGGTTTGGACTGTGTGCCCTTAATCGAATGGTTGTCGGTTCTGTAGCCAGAGTGATTATACCACTAGCGGGCCCTTAAGCAAGGCCCTTAGCCATAAAAACTGCTTTGGGGGCCCCGATAAATGACCCTGCACTCAGACTCCAAGCTTTTCCTCTCACCTCTGGATGTTTGTCTCATAAGAGCAAGCGAGTATATGCAAAACCAAAGCACTCCTAAGTACTTGTACAATTGGTCAGATTAAGTGCCATTTTAAATATGTCAGCAAGCCACGCCCCAAGGAGCATGGACACCCCAGCTATAAATTTAGGGCAACAGCAGCAGTTAACAGGGTCTCAATGTAACGGCATCTTCCCTCAATACTACCTAACTGTGCAGCCCTGCTGATCACAGACAGACACAGACACTACTCCTGCTTAGCTGGCTTCAGTAGAACACTGCGGATAAACACACAAGTCATGGCGTTTGCCCTCCACTGCCATGTTTTTCCCAGAATGCTCAGCATCCACGTTGAAAGGAGAGAGCCAATGAGAAAAGCTCACCGTTCAGTCTGCCCTATTACCATGCTAATTACATGACAACAGCGGGTAACCAAGTACCACTGCAAACCCCTGTTCATTCCTGTTCATTCACATCTCTTGAGCACAGAGGGAAATCACAGTCATTATGGGTTATTAGGACTATTTATCAGTATAAATATAAAACAAGGCTGCTGCTGGCCCCTGAAGGGTTCTTGGTTCATCTGTCTGCAGCCTTTCCAGAGCGGGACAGAGTCACCCTGAAAGCCAACACCTCACCACTCGCTAAATATAGACTGTTTATATTGTGATGCCGAAACGAACCACACAGAGCACTAATGCAGCAGCACCAGCAGCCGGGCTGCATGGGATGCAAACTCCATGATGCCACCCACATTACATCACTCAGCTGGCCAGCTCTTAAAGGGCCAGCGTCCCCAATATCAGGGATCCTGGGAATATGGATCGGGACTTTATTACAGAGGCTTCCCATTTTCGGGGGTGGGGCGCCAGAAGTCAGCTCACAAGAGGTCCGATCAGGATGGCTGCCTTCTCCCGGCTAACTGGGTCACAGAGAGGAGACACCCACACAAATGACAGGGAAGTGAGGACCGGCTGGGCGAAGAGCATGATCCTCATAGTCACCTGACTTTCCCTGCTGGGGCGGTCGGGCAGGTAAGCAGATAGCAGCCCCCCCCCATCATTCACGCACTGGAACTTCTCACGCCTGAATGGGGGTGCTAAAAGGTGCTTCCCGTCTGGATCAGCCCCCTGGAACCCAGCACCAGCACAGTGTGACTCGTTCTGTTTAACGTGGCGCCACTAGAGCCCAGTTTGATCAGCATGACCCAGTATATTCATCTCGTCAAATATTCATGCGGGACTGGACTGCCCTGTTTCAGCGAGATGGGTCACTGGTCACCCTCTCCATGACTCACGTCAAACACAGAGAGTCCACTTCTTGGCCGATCAAGGCGGCTTCACTCCACACTCCATGACAGAGCTCTCTACAGCAGCTCTGGGGGAGGTGACAGTCCTGTGCTCTTCCACATCAGGGAGGGATCACCAGGGGATCTCTAGACATTAGAAGGGACACATTCTCATCAACAGACATGGAGTTCTGAGGGTCACAGTCAGCTGACCCTGTGAAACAGGAGAGGTCCTCGACCTGCATCTATCACTGCTGTAGGAAGATCAAAGACTAAACCAATAACAAGCACTGGTGTGGGAGTCCACCAGAACAGATCCATGTTATTGGCTGACTAATTACTATTGCTTTAACAGAGTTTTGAGTCAGGCAGCTCATTGGCCACCTAGGGTCTGTTAGGGTCCTGTGAGTTTCCTCTAAACTGAAACGATAAACTGACTTGGCCAGTTGATGTTGAATCACATACAATGTATCTCCTGGCAGGAGTTGGTTTGGGGTCCTCTGAAGCCTTCAGAGAAGAAGCCAGCGTCCACAATTAAGGAAGGAGTTACCTGCTGCATGACTGTTACAACATGTAATGTCATACTCAAGGAATTGCTTGTTATGCTGATAGTCACTTCACCACAGAAACACCCAGAAGAGGCACAGATGGAAAAGGACAACAACACACATATGCACGCGCACACACATTTGCATGCACACACAAAAACGTACAACGCTAAGCCTAGTTTTCATACCCACAACTCTGGCCCAGTGAGTCACTACACTGCCTGCACCCAAGACAGTCATCCACCACAGTAACAGCACATTTACATGTGTCGTTGAATATTTCAGTCGCTCCAGATTACCGAAAACAACAAATTCCTTCAATAGAAAGAAAAATAAAGAATAAACAAACATGGATAAAGAAGAAGCCAGGCCCGAGGGAACAAGCAGAAAGAAAGCAGATGTCTGCAGCGGCGTCGGCTGCCGTCGAGGTGTCCTGCGAATCTGCCGGTTCCTGTTCTCATTCTCATACCCTGGAGCTCATGGTACAGCTTTCCTCTCCATAACAGAGGAAAAAATAGAAGACCGGTGTAAATCTGGCCGAAACCTATGCAGCCCAAACAAGCGAATGGCCCTATTTCGGCAGCGCACCGCTCCTCATCGCAGGCAGAACCGGACGGGTTCCATTCGCTCCCGCCTGCAGGTGTCAGCGGAAAGGTCAGACGTTTATGTAAATCCTGATTTGTTTTGACCAGCCGTCTGACCGCAGGATGGCGACACGAGAACCGGCGTCAAGGCCGAAGGCAGCAGGCAGAACGTTCATAACTATTGCCAGGTGTGGCAGGAACGGAAAACCCAAATTTGCTATGATACATGTAATATATAAAGTGTGCTGAGCAGAAGGTAAGTCCTCGCGGAAGGTTCTGGGTACAGACGCATCGGAGATGCTGGCCAGCTCCACCCCGCAGGTACAGTTCATGGAAACAAATGAACACTGGCTCATCTGTGCTTACAGGAAGGCTTCCCGGTCAGAATCTCAGCGTGTTTACACCAAGATCTCTGATGCTCCACCAACTCAGGACTGACGTACCAGTTTCTCCTTATTCTGCACATACTGAGATGGATTAAGAAACTAACATTCAAGCCTTAAAACAGAAAAGAGGATAAAACGGTCGATCTGGGAGATTATTCATAAAATTATGGGATTAATGACAAGAAATTTAAATACTGAGATCAAAGCTCGGAGATGATGGAATCGATCCAGCATAAGGAAAGGTCAGAGGCCCAGCCGTACAGCCACAGTGGGTGGGACCTGAGATCGATACCCACTCAGTAGGATGGAGGGGGGTCTTTTACTTGTGAAACAATTACAACAACCATCCATCTAACCATTTTCCAAACACTTATATCGTTCAGGGCTGCGGGGGACTTGGAGTCTGTCACAGGCAGCACAAGGCTGAGGTACATCCTGGACAGGTTGCAATTGTGTATAATGGACTGGCAACATGTTAAAATTTTTTTTAATAGAAATAGTTTATTAGATATTATCTGATCATTTTATTCTTAATATGGTTCAGAATCTGCTGATTGGACTCCGGACACTGCTCTTCCTCATTGACTTTAGGTGATGTAAATTTGTATAAAAAAGACAGAAGAAAAAACAGGAAGCATTAAATTAATTGCTGAAGGAGAGATCTGCCGAAATAAATTAAAGCAGCCTCCAGGTGAAGCCGCTGAATAGGGAAGCGCGAGTCAGTCAGCCTGCAAACGGCCCGTCGCTAAGCTAACAAACCAGCTTCCCAGTTTGAAAGGGCCTGAGATCCTGGGACCCTGACCGGCCGTGGCAGCCAGCTAGGGAACCACAGGGGTACAAAAGGGTGGGACAAACAGGGCTGCAAGCCATGCCGGGACTGGAAAGCCATCCTCAATGTGCTACCGGCAAACACGAAAAAAGGCGGGAAAATAAGGCGGGGAAAAAAGGCGGGAAAAAAAGCGGGAAGCTCCGGCCTGGGAGCAGGCGTCAGCTGAGCAGTGACCTTTTTCAAAAGCAGCTCGCGGTTTGTCAGCTTCCCGAAACCCTCGTCTCAGCAGACGGCCTCTGGTGCTCAAGGACAATAAAGCGTGCGCTCTGCACGTCTGTTATACACACGGGGAAGTGAAAACGGTTTCTGAAACAGGTGAAATGCATAAAAAAATGACCCTTTATATCCCCAACCAGATAAAACACTAGCTAATTCATCTTATTTAAAGCTTAATAATTTTTATCGTCTTACCTGATGACAAGGGGGCAACTTTTACCCTTTACCCTTAAATATGTCACTTAATGGTTCGGGCCCAAAGCATATTTCCTGAGATGCTTATTGATTAAAAGCCTGGTTGTTCTTTTAGACCCGCAGGAGATGCTCAGCTAGTGCCCAGAGTACAGACCAGACAAGGTGAACTGGTATTTGGCCATTATACTGGACTTAGCTCCCCTTGGATGCCAGATATGCCCCAAATGTTGGTAGTTTTTAAAAAAAGTCAAAATCTATCCTGTTTTTAACAGCCTTTGATTAGTTTATATGTGTTTTACGTTGTACCATTTTAACTCTTATATTGTCTTTTTATTGATTTTTTTTCTGTATTGCCTTATTATCTATCCTAAATCCGTAAATCACATTCAGAGAACTCTGCCTGATGATGTGCTATATAAATACACATGAAATTGAACCTGAAACTATTACGTAAGAACCGGTTCCTCACTGAGACTTTCAGAGGGCGATTCCTCAGTCTTTAGTCTTCTCAGCATCTTTGGAAACAAAATCGTGTTTGTCCGGGGCATTCGAACTGGTGGCACGCACTGGGAGATGGAGAGCTGAGTGAGAAGGTCATGCTAGCCGGTGCAATGACGGCCCGACGAACCTACTGAGGAACCACACTTCAAAAGCGACGATCTCATTACCCATTGGTGTTCAATTAAAACTCTGCGTATTAATCAGAGCTAAAAAACCACGGCAGGCTCAGGTGAGGGTTCCTTATTTGCACACTGCATTAACTGCAGCTCCAACGACAATAACGCTGAAAGGTTAGCATTGTCAGCAGTATCGCTAACATGGCACACGAACACCCAAAGCAAACAGCACAAACGTGGGCAGGCAGCGTGGTAGGAGACGCTCTCAGACACCGAGAGGGCGTCCTAGTTTGCTTTGATCTCCAGAACCCTCCCTCCTCATGCGGGGATCTGGACGTCCGGTAAGGACAAAGACACAGCCCTCCTGCGCGGGGGGTGAGTCACACCAACCCCGGAAACCGTACCCATGACGATCACAAAGGTAATGCCCCTGCCGTTACACGACATGTGGGTGTGGCCAAGTTAGGGGCAGAGTGACCACATGTTGGGGGGCAGGAAGATCTTCACCTCATGCCACAGTCATGTGCCTGGGGTCGGCATGGACTGGGCGGCCGGACGGATACCATGTGAAAACACGGGGTCCTTGTAGCCTTGAAATAGACACCTAGACTAAAGGGAGGACTGGGAGAAGCTGGCCGCTATACAGGGCCGAAGAGTTACACTGGCTCAGCTGCTTCGGCCTGATGCTTAGGAGAACTGAAAGCTTTCTATCCATATGTAAACAGTCTGAGGCAGGAGAGAGAGGCCAACGGTCCCACCCGTCATTCAGGCCCGCAGAGCCCCGTAAACACAGACACACACATCAGAGGACAGTGTGGCGGGAATTACAGCTGTGTACTAACATGTAAGTACCAGCCCACACGAACTGGGGAAAGCCTTCAGAGGACTGGGAATCGTGGAAGGACAGTTTCCCCTGAATGCAGTCTGGGGATCACGCACTCTTCATCTCCCTGTATTTTTCATCATGAATTCTAGCTTAAATTATCCAGCTAACTGCGAAATCTTGTTTTGTGGAACACCCAACCGCCCCCCACCCCGGTCTGCAGATGCCCCGGCTTCCTGACAGTGCAACCTTTGTGCAGGGGAAGGGTCAGTCATGTGCACTCGCCTTGGCCAGCATTTGAAAGGTCTCCGTCAGTCACTCAATGACGCGCTCAGTGAATCTAAACCGAGCGCCGCCCTTGTTGCACCATCTCCAGTGCTGAGATTCTGCCTTTTGGACTACAGCTCCCATCACGACCCGGAAATTTGGTCTCTGGTGATACCTACAAAGTAAGAACTATGATATAGGAAACTACCCTTTCCTCCGGCCTTACAGTGACCCAGCTCTCTACCACAGCCTGATTAGCACTATAAATCACGATCACAGGTTGAAATCCATCACTTTAATACAACAGGACTAAAATCTTTTACCTGAGTGAAGCTCAAATGCTGTACTCGAACCTTCAGAGACCCAACGTCGGCCCCCGCCAGAGCCACGGCATTGACGTGGCATCAATCCGACGATGGGAGGCTTATTCACCGCCTGGCATTTACAAAGGTCACGCTGATGACGATCTAGCGGGCTCACCTGGGCGAGCCGCGCGGCCGTCTACAGACTGACAGGTGCTGAAGGCAGGGAGCGCAGAGGACAGAAAGCGTGAGTCATGTGACATGAGAACCACGGCCGCGGTGTTTCCTGCGTCTGGGGCAAACGGCCTCGGATGCTGGCAGGTAAAACACTGGTTTCCCAAAGGCCTCCTACTGCTGAACCGCAGTTCACCTCGCAGATATATCAGAAGCAGTATTATTCGAAAAGCCGGTGGTACGGGGGCTCCATCCACGGTAGCATAGTGTGTGTGTGTGTGGGGGGGGGGCTGACTGCTCTCCCCATTAGACCCCACAACACAGCAAACGAGGTCGCCTTGGCGTGGAAGGGTACAGGTGCTTTTTCGTCATCTCGGCAGCCCGGGGTGACCTGAAAAAAACACAGATTTTCTGCCCCGTGCATTTTAACTCAATTTCTGCTGACGTGAAACCGATGATGACGAATGAAGGCCATATTCTTTACGGTGACATCGGCCCAGCAGAGCAGCATAGGACGGGGTGGAGGGTTGGACCTCGTGGGGGGAGGGGGGGTGATATACTGCCACATATACTAAAATAAGCAGAGGTGCCAAAACAGTGAAACACGGTGCATACGAGGCGTGGTGTGCGGCTCTGTGGATTGGGACACTGTGCCTGTCATCAGAAGGTCATTGGTTCAAATCCCAGGGTTGGCAGGCTGATTTTACTATTAACCTCAATTTTCTGATGCTTCTTTAGCATCTGCTGAGTGTAAAAATGTAATGTGAAGGTTCTGTGAGTGGCACCAGAGCAGGATCCCTCACAGCACGTCCACAAGGAAGAAAGAACGCTAAACCAGCAGGTGGCAAAGGCAATTTCTGGCTCCAAGGGTGGGACAGGGACAGCTGTGTCTCTGTCATACTGACAAACACTCCCCCTTCTCACCCGGTCAGCCGTAACACCTCCCATTTGACAGCTTGTCTTGGTTTAAAGAACATGAATCTCTTCATTTTCCCATAAAGCTGATAAGAGGGATAATTGTGGAATTTCACTGGATTTCTGTGTGGTGCCACAGTAAAACGGACGGACATCAACAGCGAGACCTTTAGCTCGTTACGCGATACCAAAGATGGCAGCTGGGACTGTGACCTGTCACTGTGATGTGTTTGCTATTTACTTTTAATTAAAAATAACAGGATAATATCACAGGGGGTATGGATAAAAAAAAACACCAGGAAAGTATCCACCCTGCAAGGGTCATTTTTCTCTTATCAATAAGAAAACAAGACCAAACAATAACTAACCGCAAACAGACCAACCAGCTGTGGGGAAGAATCACCTCCATAAGCACCTTGGTACAACCTTAGAGAGGCTGCATTATTGCACGGAAAATAATCATAAAAATATATTTTTAAATAATGTTATGAACATGCAGCCCTGGTTTCTGGGACAAGCAGCAGGTTTCCAAACGTACACAACATTCTGGGCCGCTCTTGAAATCGAGGGACCCTCAGTACACGGTGCCCTGAGGCAAACCCGACCCCAGCTTACCTCTGCACTCCGATCAGAACCACGGACAGCTCTCGTGTAACACGCAGCCTCAGGCCACGAGCCTGAAGTCATCCTTGTACTGTCAATCCGGTACCAGACGGCCCATATGGTACCAACCGTGAAGCAGGGCACAGGAGATTTAATTACTGTGGTACGTTCACTGTGTCTATACTGCAAACCCCGTTTTTCAGACCAGCACCCGACATCAATCAGAGACCACAGAAAGTTAAGATTTACGTGGAGCCCCGATGTGAGAGAGTGTTGTTTAGGTACACAGGCAAGGCGACCTGTCTGGTCTATCAGCAGATCACAGTCCGCCATTCTCGGAGCAAATCCCGGGGGCGCCGCCATAAATTTCGCCCTTAACTGATCAGGCTCCCATTTGCTGGCCGCTGTGTAACACGATAGCGGACCTCGTTTCACTAGGCAATGTGAATAGAGTGATCAAGTACTATTAATATTACAGTTAGAATCCCGCTAAGTCCACAAAAGGGTGACGCGTGTGCCGTGAACTCCGAAAAGTCAGGACATTTAGCATAACACGGAGCGTAACATTTCAGAGCGGAATAAAGCTCGCTGCTGTCACTGCCAACGCGGTTATCTCCCTCTATTTCAACTGCAGAGCAACAAACCTGCGCCACTTTACATTAAAAGCAACACTTCAAAACAAATGACGTTCTTCCCATTTTTGTAGAAGACATACGGATTAGTAATGTTAATAAATACGCCGTTGTTGGACGTTTTGTGTACTGCATGATCGGAGACTTATCTATCCTAATTTAACAGCACGATTTTGTAAAAATAAAAAAAAATCATTTCATTTCATATCTTCTATGAGAACTAATCTAAGATGTACTTTTAGATCCCTCTGCTGTCAGTGATGTTTAAATCACTAGTCCTATTTAAAGTGTCAGTATCCGTGTTTCGCCCGGACGCCCGGAAGGTCGGGCTTGTTTATCCCGCCGACCCATGTGAGGGAGCCGTGGTAGCGCACTAAGGGGTAGCGGGGCGTGGGGGAGGCGTGACGAGGAGCGCTGGTGGAGAAGCACTGATAGGGGAAACATTGATTGGGGGGGTCGCTAATAGAGGACACGCAGATTGGGGGAAGCGCAGACCGAGGAAACGGGTGGGGTGGGGGCGGTGATCAGGAGACCGCTGATCGGGATCGGGGGAGCGTCGATGGGCGAGCGTTGATCGGATGAGCACTGATCGGGGATGCACTCCGGGGTGAAACGCTGGGTTGGTCACGGTCGCTGTGCTGTGATGCCCTTAAAAGCCACGGGGTGTATTACTCGGAGCAGGCATCTTTATAATGATCAATAACATTTAGTCACTTAAGTAAATCGTTTGATAAAAAGATGAAAGGCGCTCGTTAAGTATGTTCATATGCTCAGTGTCAGCAGACCCGCAGAGATTAGCCCCATTAACACCAACATACAAGATGCCATTTAGCCTAGATACCCGATCCCTTTGCACCGACATACTCAATCCCATTTATCTTACACCTGCATACCCGATCCCATTAACACCAACATAGAAAATCCCACCCCGGGAAAGCGCGGTTAGGGTCATACTCACCTACTCCGCAAAAACTAGGTTAATGACCTGTCTTCCCTTTATAGAAAGCACAAGTCTACGTTACCGAAATACAGACCCGAGGTACAGGTAAAGCGCCCAAAACGCCTTTAACGCCTGTTTTTAACCCGTCAACACGAGAAATAAATAAAATCACCAGAAATAAGGAAATGTATTTAACTTTCCTGGTTCCGAATATAAAGGCTGTAATAAAAACAAATGAATAAATGCAAACAAACATGCACACGCAAACCCTGTCATGCGGTACACGGGTCATTATCCGGACAAACGCGTCCTGCTGTCGCACATTGCTAGCCTACCTGCGGTCCTGCGCTGTCCCCAGTAAGCAGGATCTCCGGCGGTCTGTCTGTCTCAGAGCGGCGATCGGAGCAGAAGGTGACCCCGATCCGGCACGTTTTTATTCCGGTCGCCACCGCGATCGGGACACGCGCGGGAAGGTGGCGCTGCCGAGCCTGCGGAGGATGGAGGAGGTGCCTTTAGTCGCTGCTGCTACATATTAATGACGGGTTTGCTGGGAGAATGAGCTGGGAGGGATGTCACTCCCTGAATAATAATAATAATAATAATAATAATAATAATAATAATAATGATGATGATGATGATAATCTTTTTCGGAGTATATGTGAATACGTACTGTGTAGGTCTACTTTTTAAAGGTTTTAAACCTAACCATTATGTTTGTTTTATTTTGCGCTTTACATAAGTCGTACCTTGCTTGTGTATGCACAAGAATTTCCACCTGGGACCAATAAAATTTATCTTATTTGCTGAGCCTACTATAGTATTACTACTACACAAGTGTAAATTTTTGTCCTTACCTTTATAATGGCCTGGTTGTTAGTTGATAGGTAAGACCGCAGCAATATATTCAGCAGGAATATAGGCCTATTCATGTCTATTTTCAATAGCATCTCACGCCTCATTAATGAAACACATAAAACATTTAAACCCCGTTTTTACAATTTAGTAAAACCTAGTAATCAATAGCCTATAAAAAGTCGTTATGATGTTATTTAATTTATTGGGGGATCAATAATTTATGTCTCGAAGATGATGAAGGTAAGTTTATATTTCTGGTTATTAAGCACTTCTGTATTTGATTAATGTAAACTGTGGACTACTGTCATGGGATTTATTCGTTCAACAGAAAAGCATCATTATCGTCTAAAATGAAAACAAAGGCTTTAAAACACAGCACACAAAAGCTGTATTCAGAAGCTGTGCAAGCTATACATTTAGGTCTACATTTTAACCAAATATTCAAGGGCGTAGGTTTGGTTTCAACATTTCGGTAAAGGCCAAACCAGCCCCGGACCCCCGCCTCAGAACCACAATCTCAATACTCAATTCTACGCCCTTAATTGCAAACAGTACGTTTATTTGAAGGAAAATACAGTACTGCTCATCTGTTAACATACAAGTAAAACTTTAAAGTGAAAATATATTTTAGAGATTTCAGCTGCCTGCGAAAGGTTGGCGCCCTGTCTTGGGTTGTTCCCTGCCTTGCGTCCATAGCTGCCGGGATCAGCTCCGGACCCCCGCAACCCTGCATATAGGACAAACGGGTATGGAAAATGAATGGATGAATATGCATTTAGTAAAGCGGTTCAGGAGACTGTTGTGATGTTCTGTTAAAAGAATGGGATACAATCATAAACTAGAGAATCGACCCACACAAATCAAAACAGATAGCACCAACACCAACAGTATATGCTTTTTATAGCCTATATACACAATTTCCAGCGTCAAAAACCATTGCTGCTAAGCAACTGACATAATCCGTACGTAGATTTTGGATCGATTCAAGACACGATTTACATACAAAATAGGCTTAACTATATTTTTAACAAAGGATCTGGGGATATTTTCATCCTGTTGGCTAGGATATATTGTTTCCTCCCAGAGTTTCAAAAAAAAAAAAAACACGCGGATGGTTCATTTGGTAGCTGTAAAGTACCCATAGAGTGCGTGTGTGTCTTATGGTGGACTGGCATCACTGTTGCCAACTCCTCAGCAAGGAATGTCGCTATTGGTTGTCCCAAAAGTCGCTAGAAGTCGCTAAATGACGCCA
>JAOYFF010000039.1:240949-268084 GCA_025773925.1 Cryptomyrus ogoouensis | reverse complement strand
ATGGGCGTTACGCCCACAATTTAAGCCTAAAATATTAATGAGTCATATTGTGACGTCCAAAAATTAGTAATCTGTATCCTTGTTTTATTAAATTGGGTTAGCGGAGCATGCCGTATACAAGTGTGGTGGTATATCGTGGAAGCGATAAGCACTGAAGGAAGGGACAGCTCAGCAAAGAGCTGAAAGAGGAGATATTGTGGTTAAATAGGGTAAAAAAGAGGGAGGTGTGTGAAGTCTGATGGTTTTTTTTTTTTTTTTTTTTTTTAGTAAATATAGTTTTCACTTCAGTTCACTTTGAGTGTCTCTCTGTTTCTTTTAGTTCATGATATCACTGGTTTCAACAAGCCCAATGTGCTTGAACACATATACTGGCACCATCAATCAACATAAAATAAGCCCAGATTCGAGCCAACTTTGACTAAAAATGAGTGTATTTAGCTTTTACAAGGATATTAAAAAGGATTTTCAATGACTACATCAACTATTCATGGCAGCCCTATTATGTATTAAATTATGAATATACTTTAAATGCCTTAGGTGAAAAAGCTATGTGTATAAGCAAGTTTTTATTAATTTAATTGTCCAATTTATGTGCACTTGTCACGTAATCAAATGCAGCCAAGAATGAGTGCCCTACAGTTGACACCTGTTCCTATACATATGTTCAACAATTTGCAAACTGTCCTGTAGTGAAAGACAAGATAAGACAAATTTTTGAAAATGTTCAGAAAACCAGCAATACTTTAACCTGAACCAACAGGTTAAAAGCAATGTGATATGTATTACTGGAGAGGCAATTAGTAGTTAATGAGTTAATGGTGTTTCCTTGCATAATTACCTTAGGAAAATTGCGGCATAGCAGAAAGGTTGGGAAATACTGTTCTACTGTAAAGTCAAAAGTACCAGAGTTTGCTGGACAGTCCAGGAAAACAGTCCTTATGGAAGGTGATGTTCTGTACTGCTTAATTTGGAGGGAGCTCTGCATTTGGGCTGTCAGTCAGTGAGGAGTGGTATGGTGTGATCTTCTCGCTGGTCGTAAAAAAAGCACATCAGTCTGGCTGTGAAATACTGGTGCGTTTATTCATTGGCACAATTCCTCCCACCCCACCCCCACAATCTTCAGTCTTGTATGGGTTTAACCAAACACTCTCCAATGGAACCAATAGCAAACATCATCACACTGGTTTGTTCTTTTGAAAGTGAAATTCACAGTTAACGTCAGCTGGTGGGGATCTTCCGAAACTGCAGGCCAACTTGTGTTCAGAACACTGAGGTGTACTGTCACACCTTCCCACACATCAAGCCAGACCTTGATAAGCGCAAACGATCCACCACCTCAGGCTACTGTCATTACTGTACGACATTTCACAGTAAAACATGGAAACGCTTTGAGAGTTTTAGAGTCCTGATCTCATATTTCTGAGAGGTGAAATAATGAGGCAATTAAGTTTGGGTATAAAGCCCCCCCCCACGTCCCCCTGGGGCCACCGTCTTTTTAACTTGGCAGAGTTTTCATACACACTGCTGCTGATTGGGTATCATCTCTGACACACCCACCAAATGAGAAAACGTACCTAAAAGTGTGTTTCACAAAATGTCATTCAACCCGCAAACGGTACTGTATGCCGTTTACAGACTGAACGTTCCTCTGGTCACTAGGTGGTGATGGCGCAGAAATTAATCTCGGAAAGATGCCCTGACCCCGGTAAGTCCTGTCCAATAGTCGGCGGGAAAGCCAGCCAATCACAAGGCTTCGACCAAGCACTTACAAGGTTGGCAACATTCAACCCTGGGAGCTAATCCCTGAAGCTGTGCTGCAGGCTTCCCCAGTTCCACACCTACTAAATCTGATAACTAGCCGATTAAGATCTGCAAACTCTGTTGCATTGTGGACTCCAGGAACTGGGGAACCCTGCTGCAGTGATTCTCCAGAGGTCTTACCATACGCATCTGAAGTCAAACTGTCGCAGAACACAAAGCTAACCTGGAGAACAGACTACATGGGGCTGTCAGTATAAAGCAAGTCAGATGTTCACACTGCCAACCGAACAGTACTCTGAAAATGCTGTCAGGGAGCCGTCCCTCCCCATCACCCACGACAGGCTTCACGCCGACACACGACGAGACAAAACGGCAAATGAACTGCAGCTGGTGTGAACGGCTGCGAGTGCACATGAAAGAGGAGACAGCTGCCACTGTCACCCAAACAGTGAGGAACACAAGAAGCAAAACACTGGCGACAAGGAGAAAACATCCTGGCACCAATGAAATTCCTGTGTTCAAAAGGACTGCAAGGAACATCCTCCCCTGCAGGGGGCAGTAAATGATGTAATAAGTTCTGCTGTCTACGGGGGCTCGACAGTAAACAAAGTTCCTACTGCGTTGACGGAGTACATTCCAGTGACTTGTGCTTCTCAATATAAATTCAATGGCATTGACTGATTAAAATAAACCTGAGCAAATAGTGGGTTTATGTACAGATAATGTGAAGGCTCAGGAAACAAGGCCCAGTGTCACAGGAAGGCAAGGAAAAGCTGTGTAACATCTTGTGGGGATTATAGCTGGCTGCTGAGCTAATCTTCAGGCTTGGGTCTCATCTAAGATCCAATACATCGACCCACCTCTGGCCAACCCCAGCCACAGCACCCCCTTCAGGTGGTCAACGGGAGTGCTGCTTGGCCAGACAGAGTGGGGTTCGCCTAAAATGACTGGCTGACATACAAGAAGCCACCTGCTCACTGGTTGAGCTGGAGCATGCAGGAACAACAGTGCCCTGCCTCCATCGGGACTGTTGGCACAGCAGATGATAACCTGAACAAGCAGCCGCAAGTGCTGTTGCCAATGGTCGCCACCAGATGGTACCGTTTCACTCTGCTAGTGCACATTCAGTTCCCCACCCTGCCCCGGAGAGCATCTTAAATGCTGTTTTCAGACCCGGGATCCCAGCACATTCCATCAGAAGGTGTGTGGGAAGAGGCTGCTCCAACAAACGTCCCCAGAATCCAGCGGCATGTCGTTCCCTCAGGAATCCACTTTAAACACGCTACACACATCCCTCTATATGCTGACACAGAGGTGTCACTGCCACCCACACGTAGCGTCACGCTGCTCCCCATGGAGACAGGCGGGCTTTAAACACGGATGGATTATGATGCTGAGCTGGGACCACACTATGGCAGAGCTTGGTAGGGATCCACCTCGTCGATCCAACGAGAGAGGCACATCAAAAATGAGCTGGAATATTTAAGAGTCTAGTGTCAGAGGTGGGTGCAGAGCTGCGGCTGAGTACGGATTAAAGGTCAAAATGTCAAACACAGAATGGGATGGGGCAGGGTCACAGCGGGGGGGGGGGGGGGGGCCCACGTGGGTAGCCCCCCATCTGTGAACGATGGCTGTCGATGGCATTAGTGGGCCGCAAAATGGAAGGTGCCGCGTGGGAGTCGACCGCATGGGCGCAGAAATGCGATGGCACGGGGATGTCAGTTCACCTTAAAAAGACATCGGCATCTAAATCATAGAGGTGCACCCCCACCCACCGCCACAGAGAGGACCCTCATGTTTGGAGGATTTAGGAAATCCCAGATTAAGGCATCACGCCCTTCTAGAAGGCCGCGACCGTCACACCGGTCCCGAGTGCCCCGCAGGGACACAATCATGTTTCCTTGGGACAGTCCAGCTGTGATGGAGCTCAGGCTGCAGGCCCTCAAGAGGTGGGGGCACACAAGTTGCATTCTCGATCCTCCCCAGTGTAAGTCTGTGTCTAAAGCAACTGCCCCCTAGCACTTGAGCACCCAAGAGCTGTTTGCAGGACTGCTTCCAGCCCACGTGGAGTGTGAACTCTCCGCACCAACTTCCCTCAGGGAGCTGCTTCATGTGGAGACGTTTGGTGGTTGGAGCACAAACCCGCACAAAAGCAGAGGACCTGGGAGGCCTAAGACCGTGCCACCTGATTGGAGTCATGGAGAACCCCAGCCCAGCTCAGCCCAGCCCAGCTCAGCCCAGCCCAGCTCAGCCCAGCCCAGCTCAGCCCAGCTGCAGTCCCCAGAGCAAAATTTTGGGTGCGGGGAAGAAGGGAATAAATAAATAAAGAATTTATACAAGACCATTTCATTCTTTCAGATCAAACCACCCAAACAGTAAAACAAATAAATACCAGCGCTCACACAGAATGAGTCATACATCCATCCAGGCAGATATCAAAACATCTCCCATCAGGTCCAGGTCTAGGTCCAGGTCCAGGTCCAGGTCGGGTCAAAAGGACATTTAAAAAGGCACCCGGAGGCGCACCGTAAGCACGAGCTACATTACCAGAACTTTACATCACGACAGTAAAAAGGGTGAGCATTCAGTTAGCCGTACGCTTGGGGGGGGGAGGAAGGCATGCAGTTATCGATAAAAAGGAGCAGGTACATTTACAAAGTGTCGTACGCTCTCCGCTCCACACTGCAGGCCGGTGAGCCGGTCCTCTCGCTAAGGTGCCGACATAGAAAAGGGGGTCGGAGCATCAGGAGCAGGAGTGACGGGAGGAGCGGGGGCGGAGGCCACCCGGCCCGTTATCTGATGCCCGACACGGAGCTCTGGCTGATGCTGTAGGCCGCTGACAGGTCACCGCCCAGTGTGGCCACCAGGGGTGTCCCATTGCCTGTGAGGCAACCCTGCTGCAGAGCTTCAAAGTAAGAAGCCTGTACAGGCTTGTGGCACTGCAGCAGGCGCTGGGCGTCACCCGTCCGGAACCACTCCCGCTTCCTGCCTGCAGGGGGCGACAGAGGCGGCAGCCATGATGACACTGGGCGGAATACCTGGGGACAGATGTGAACCTCCCCCCAAACCCCGAGAAAGCAGGAAAGGCACCTACCAATGTTGACCGAGTCCTCCCAGTCATCCAGGACCTCTGTCACGACGAGAACGTAGACGTATGTCCTGTGTTTGCGGTCCCTGTTCTGGAAGGAGTGAGCGGATGTTAGGACCGGATAAGGCTCTAATGACGGGGTTTAAAGCTTCAATGCTGTAGAGCAACCATGACATCATGGAAATGGGTATGAAACACATCACCTCCTGGTCCCCTCTACATGCTAATCTACTTATTTAACAGCATTAAGTTCACACAGCACCAGTTAAACGTCTGGACACACCTACCACAAATCACTTGTTTTTCTACAAAATAACTACTCTAAGCATATGTACTGTATTATGCAGCAACAGATGACCTGGCCCCCAACAATTCCCCAACCTGAACCCTGTAGAGATGATTTGGGATGAGTTTGAGTAAGAGCTAGGTAGTCAACTTGTGGCCAGAACCTGTAGGAACTCCTTCAAGCTTTCCATGTGGCTACATCTGGAAGCTGGCTGAGAGAATGCCAAGAGTCTGCAATGCTGTCATAGCAACAAACGGGAGCTATTTTGAAAAGTCTCAAATTTGAGAGAATCGTCAGATGTTTACATGTTGTTGCTGGTGCCTGGAGACCCTTTACAAGGTGAATGACATGACTAAAATACAGAAAAATGCATCATAAATATGTGGGTCCAGACTTTTGACTGGTATTGTACTAATATGCTCAATGTCATGGGTAAAATGAATACAATCAACCCAGAAAAAAAATATACTGATCCTGTCTTATTAAAGCCAAATTAACAGAGTAGATGACACACAGTTGCCCTTTCCAGGGCAGGACCATGCCGACTTCCACCAGCAGGGGGCGGGCTCTGCAATTCAAGGCATCCGAGGAAAATGCCTCCTTTGTTTGCTAGTCTCTTACTGAAACGCGGGTAATTACAAGCTGGGCCGTGCATGGAGGGCTCCCCGTGACGGGGGCCACACAGAGAGTAGCATGGCTCACCTCGAACACCCCCACCAAGCGGCCCAGGGTTCCCTTGACACCGGCCTGTTGAACAGAAGGGGGGAGGGAGACAAATCATCACAACAGGGAAGCCCTCTGTCCCGCTGCACCCACTGCGGCTCTGCGCACAGTGGACACATTGCGCCGCACGGAGGGGGAGGGGCCTGTGGCCATGGCAACGACTCTAGCCAGAGAGATTGGCCCTGGCTCTGCTCTGTGATTGGCTCTGTCACCCTCGCGAAAAGACCAGCAGCCCAGAGGGCGTGTCCATCCCCCACGGCCATCTGCGGCAGCTAAACGGGGAGCCTGCTTCAGGAGAGGAGGACTCATCTGTCACAAAGAGTGTGTGCGTCTGTGTGTGTGGCGTTTAAACAAGACGCGACTCCGCGACCTCCAGGATGTGTGGCGTCCCGCTGCCTACCAGGCCCCTGTTTCCAAAGCGTGCCTGAGGTAACGAGCCTCATTTACATCCAGAGTAACAGCACAAGTACCACAATACATATTTATCAGACTGTATTATCGGTAACAAGCCTCAGAGGTACACCGAGTCAGGACTCTCACCGCCACCGAGGCCCCAGCCCACAATCCACACGGTCCCATACATGGCCGCTGACATCCCCCGGCCCACGTGAGATGGGGAGTCGGGCCTCGACAGCTCCCTGCGGGATCCAAGCCCAGCCCTTTATGTCTTTATCGCCGAAATGCCACTTTCACAGTGCAGCTCCTGCACAAACGGAGGAGGGACGAGGGCACAACGGAACCCAGAAATCCTTCCACTCTCTGTACCGCCCCGTCCTCCCCGTCCGCCCCGTCCGCCCCGTCCGCCTGATTCTGCCCCCTGCTCGCACGGCCTGGCGCTGGGCCCGAAGGCTCCCTCCGTCAGTGGAAGTCCTACAGCGCAGAATCACCACGGCAGTGGCCTTAACCGGCGTATCACAGTCGCAGAGCTAGAGTGGCACAGTAGGGGGCGCGCTTACACAGTGGGGCGTGGGCCAAGGACACAGCGGTGGGGGGTGAGTGGGGGCGGGTCCAGGCCAGGATTAGCTCTGCCTGAAGTCTACAGGGAGCTGCTTTGCTACAGGGTTTAGTTTCAAACTATTAATAAATACAAATGTTATAGCACCCCCCCCCCCCACACACACACACACACACACGTGTATCCATATCACTGTAGGGCCTCTCCGTTAATTTCTCTGTGCATAACCTTGGGTGCATTTGGTCCCCACAATGTAGGATATACAAACACAGACAGACAGCTCCTCAGAGGGAGGGCGACGTGCCCATGTGGACCAGGCAGAGGTAAGTGGGTCAGAGCTGCCTCTGGCCGTGATGCCATAGAACCAGCACTGAGACCGGGCCCAGCCCAGATTCCAGAAGGCACACATCGCCAGTATGCTTACTCAAAGGAAGAGGTGGCGAGCGGTTCTGTGAAAGCAGAACACTGTGACTCAGGACCGGTGACCTCAGAGTCCAAACCAAGGACCTGAAAGGGTCATGTTCACAGATCAAATGCATATATCCCTTAACGCTGAATAAGACAGACATTAAAACCAGCAGCCCCGGACTGCAGGGGGCTCTCTCATACAGCCCAAGCGGGCCCTGGGTTCGACTACATGGAGCCTTGGACCAATATCATGGTGGTGCCTACGTCTTAGGTCGGGTCCTGGAAGACTGACAGAAAATCTCAGCTTTGCGGCCTTTTAGCCAGTAAACACCACTGGTAACAGGAAGCCCCAGCTAGCAGGGGGGCACTCTGTGGGGGGAGGGAGGAGGGACGTGTACGGTTACAGTGCCCGTTGCTAAGCCGGGGGGGGGGGGGGGCCTGAGGGGGCACCTCAGCACGCCAGTCTAAGGCTGGCAGGGCAACAGGCCACCAGCTCGCGTGTCACCAAAAGCCGCACAAGTGACAGTGAAACACAAGCCGTCACAGCGCCACCAAGAGCCACTTCCTGTGTTACTGCGGCCAAACGTGGAAACAGAATTACACCATTTCAAAGCTATCGGGGCTGTTACATTTGTAAAATAATTAATTATGGACTATTAAAAGAACAGCCAAACTTTATCCAAAAAAGCCCCCCCCCCATCCCCCAGCAGGAATTCACAGTCCGTCTCCTGACTCATAGGAGACATGCCGTGTGGCCATTAAGAGACCATAACACCTCCCTCATGCTGCCATTATACTGCTCTGCGTGAACATCTGTAAAAAAGCCCCACAAACGGCTGACAGCTGCGCATGTGGCAGGACCGTCGGCGATTCCCCGCACTGGCGCACACCATGAACCAGACGCTCGGCACAGCACCAGCAGCGACCTCGTGGGGATCGGCGGCAGGCCTGACCCCAGGGAGACATGCACTTTGGCAGCGTCTACTCTCGGGCCAGGGGCTGTACAGTTTGGATGAGCTAGGAACGGGAACGCTGCGCCGGTTCTGTGGACCACATTCTCGATCCCCAGCCTGCCAGCCGTGAGCCATTTCCCCGTGATCGTCAGACCTCCCAGGAGGCGTCTGGGCACGCTCTGTGGCCACACGTAAAGCGACCAAAACAGGACAAAGCAGGCAAACCTCACAGAAATGTTGCAAAAGTGGGGACCCGTCAGGGGAACGCTGTGATGCCTTAACATCGATAAAAACACAGACACGATTCAGGCCACCACCATCTGCCATGTCCCAATGGGACAGGATGGGAATGACCAAGAAGTACCTCTTCACACACTTCCCGGACCGCGGCGACTCCTGGTTCTTCGTCTGGCTCCATCCCTCCGCCAGGAACGATCCACTTGTCAGGGTGTCGACTGCTACTGACCAGTAGCACCTGGGGAGACAGAGTGGACCACAGCGCCAGGGGCCGGGCGTCAAGCTCAGGACACTCTGAACAACAAGGAAAGCAGCAGCTATGGGACTGGACTGTAAGCCTGGAGAACCGTAGGTCTCTACACAGCACTTTGTTGCTCAGTGGGGTAGGGTGCAGTGTTTGTGATCGGAAGGTTGTCGTTTCAAATCCTAGGGCCAGCAGAGTGATGTCACCGTTAGGTCCCTTAACTCAGAACTGCACAAGGGACTGTCCGACCCTGCTTTCTCAGAAAAGTATGTCGCTTTGTATGACAGACTCTGCTAAATAAATGTACATACAGTTAGACAGGTCTGAAGTGGTCTCTTTGGAAATAGTAGGTAAGGTAAACCAGGAAGGTACACTGATCTCTTTACATGACCTAACAGTGTCAGCAGAGAAACTACAGCATTTAACAAATTAATAAGTTCCCATCATGCCCTGGGAGAGTCATGACATCACTGGCAGAGAGTGTGACTGGTACAGTAGGGCAGCAAAGGAAAAGGTTTCACAAGCCTGGGGAGATAAGTGAGACTTCTACACAAACCCAATGGGAGGACATCTTGTACGACCACCTAGAGATCTCTGAGGCACAGATCCGATCAGATGCCCATGACCACTAAAGGCCACCTTTAAACACCAGACTCAAACAGTCCAGAGGGACAAAGCCATATCCAGACTAACCCACGGCAGCAGAGTTCTAAAGAGACCCCATCCTGCAACTTTCACTGGGGTCGGGTCCTGACTCGCACAAATAGAGCTGGCCAGCTCTGGGATGTTTCACTTAGGCAGTGGGCCACTGTCACCGCAGTGTCATACTAGGGTACTTTACTGGGTCCCCAGTGCCATGCAGGGCCACCTTACTGGCTCCTGTGCTTGCCTCAGCTGCAAGGTCAACACGGCTCAAACCCAGACTATATTATCAAACCCTAAGCGTCAGTTACATGCGATCGCACATTTCCTGCCCGCGGGGTGAGGAGTGGCGGTGGCCGTGTGCCCGGGTGCCCGGTTGCCCGCAGCCCCCTCCCCAGCCTTGACAACGGTGATTCCGAGCTGATGACCGGACGGACACGGCTCACACGAGTCCGGGGGCCTTCTGGAAGCACACAAAGGGGAGCTGGGGAGTGGGTGCCGGAAGCCGGTACGGGCAGAGTGCCTGACGCCCAGGGCGGTGGTGTTTCTGCCTTAGCCCCGCTGGGGAGCGCCATGTCCCCTGGGAAGCTGAGCGTGTACCCGGCGCGTCCTCCTACCCGTCGGCAGCCCGTCCCAGCGTCTCCAGAGACACCCCCGGCCTCACCTCCTCCTCGCTCTCGCTCCTGAAACACAGACAGGCGGCCCTCTTCTTGTAGCCGTCCCCGTCGTATGTCCGCGTCTGGTTGGATTTCAGCTTCATCCTGTCGGGGGTCCCAGGGACTTGAAGTTAAAGGAAAACCTTCCGGAAAAGACGTCGCTTTCGATGCCGAAACCCGCTGAAAGACGACCGCCTTCCCCCCCTCCGCTCGTGCTTAAGAAGAACAACTTCTCCTCCGCTTCATTTTTCACGAACCGCGGCGCATCTACTGCACGGACGCCATTATTATGCCGAGCGCTACGTAGGTAGCGTAGCCACGCGGACGATGCCGCAGGCGACGCTGAAAATGTTACGGATGTTGCGTCTGTGAATGCGCTCCTGGACCCCTGCGAACAAACGGAACGACTGAGCGCGGCGCTACGCTTTTGATGTAACTTACGTTAAGAGAGCAGCGAATCAAGCTGACCGTCACTGACGGCTTTTATCTATATCAGCAGATGTCAAAGGGAAACTTATCACTGTTCCTTCTTAGTCCGCCTACGTTTGACCACCACAGTGCTGGATCAATAAGGCGAAAAGCATTGTATATCCATAGAAAAGTCAGGTGCCAAATGTCACAAAACTGAAATTAGATATCAGACTGCCACGAATTATAGGCTACATCCCTTTTTACAATTTATAGTGACTAAAACAAATAATACATGTACTGTCGTACACAAGATTAATTGACATTGCTGTTGAAAAAGCAATAATGACAAACGAACGGTCCCTGGAAAATCTTGCGTTACTTTATATTGGACACATAAATCCAGTTGAAGGAGTGTCATATTATCAAAAGCTTTTAAAATGTGAAATAAGTGGCAGAAGTTATTCAAGCTTTTCTTTAAAGGTGAGTGTCATGTTCCACAGGCCTGGGAGTGAGTCTTCAGACTGCTTAGTCCAGTCAGCCTCCTGTGGTGGTCTTGACATTTTCTTCATTAATGTAAACATACTACTTTCACCATACATTTCTTCATTGGTTGACTGCTTAATTTATTCATTGTTATTAAATGATAACTGGTTATTCTAATTGTGCACAAATGGGGTTGCCAATGGTAAAAATAAGTAAAAATGGGTCAATTTATCAGTCATTTGATTCTTAGGTGCCACTATAACCACAAGTTGAATTTTGGAAATCTTGTCATTTTCAAAAGTATACCTTTATAATTTTTCTGACAATTTTTCTGTCATCTCCAAGTCTCGATGAACATAGAGTACAGGGTCTTAGGTGACACTGTGACACTGACTGATTATGACACCCCCCCCCCCAAGAAAAATGAAACCAGGGGTTTGTAGTTTACAAACTGATAACCAGGAGTGCAATGTGAATGACGTTCTTCACATTGGAACTGCCCAAAACTCCTTAGCGGCACAGAAGTTTAGTGGAAGCAGTAAAGTAGGAGAGAGCTTCATGTTCATGACATACTGGGTGGCAGTCGACACAGGGGACACAGGACTGGATGGTAAACAGAGGTCTCTGTACAGTGTTGTGTGGTTCAGTGGGTCAGTACGCTGTCTGCCAGTTTGCTGGTTCAGATTCCAGGGTTGACAGAGTGAATTCATCGTTAGGTCCCTGAGCAAGGCCCTTAATCCGTTTAAGAAACATATTCTAAATCGAGGGGGCTTCATAATGGCAGTATTGTTGTTATACTCACAGAGATCATTACACAGCCTTATACTGTATGCAGAGCTCATAATTAAGAAGACAGCCCCCCACTCAAGGGAGTTTCTTCATTTCTACGACTCAGATTTCGCATCAGAGTCCTTTCGGTTCAAACGAACATTGCGTCTGTATAATGTAACGCTTCTCAGGGGTTTTGCGTATAAAAAGGTTTTCTCCTTCTGTGATTTTAGCTGAAATAACCTTTTCCAAATAAGGGGCTGACGTGAATCACTTCTGGTAACTCAATACCGCTTTGATCCTAAGGTCTAGTTATTTGCCAGTTCTTCTGTGTACCGTTTACCGATTACCAAAATTAGACATACTAAGAAAATTACACGGTTAATTCCAGTCCAGCCTCCGCCCGACTCGCACGTAGGCGCGTAGCATATATAAAACGGATATATTCATATATATTGTACTTAATGTGTTCAATATATTTCAACCTATTGTTTAAAACACAACTACTTCTCCTTTTAAATGTATGGCAGAAACGCCGCAACTGGATACATTAGCGTCACGTCCATCTAAAGGTCATAGCGCAGAACCGCTTGAATGGTCGGTGCATTGGTTATGATAAATCTAGTCGTCGAAGCCCAGCTGGTATAGAAAATGGATGATGGATAGATGGACGAATGGTCGCGTTTAACTTGAAAATGCTTTGAATAAGTCTTGATGCAATACAAAAACCAAGTCCTGAAACTACATGGACGCCTTTAGCAGCCTTAAAATCATAAGGTGAGCAACAGAAAAAAGGGCCCAGGTTTTTATTCTAAGTAGAAATAGAGGAATTCGGTGACATCATCGCCGCAGCCGCTTATTGGCTCAACCGTACCGCTACGTCACTGCTGTTCTGGGAACGTTCCTGGAAAGCGGAAGGATGGTTTATACCAGGAAAAGGGGCAGTGTGCATGTTATCATTTACACAAGCCACCCGGCAGTTGCTCATTAAAGCTTCACAGCTTAAAGTTTCACTGACACTATTCTCATCTTTTTCTTTTATGAAATTTTTAATATTATGGAAACATGAAACATTCCAGAAACATGAGCACAAATAACGCCTGTATTCCAGGAATGCAACGGTGACAAATTAATTAAAGAGAATGGCGAATGCCTAGTGTTTTAAATAAGACTAAGCACAGTAAACTGAAGATGTAGCATTCATTAGAGTCATAACTGCAAGTAGTTTTCACACGTTAATTGTAATTATGTGAAACCAATGGGAATCTCTACTGATAAGCGTGCTTTGTCACTTCCTAAATAAAATGGGTCCCTCTCTCCCCTGTAGCTGACACCCCCCTTCCCTCCCCAGTGTGGGGCACCCTCTCTCCTCCTGTAGCTGATGCCCCCTCCCCTTCCGAATGTGGAGCGCCCATTCCCTCTGTAGCTGAAGCCCCCCTCACTGCGGGGTACACTGCAGTGACCTTCTGTTGAGGTCATCCTCCCCATAGAGGCCGAGGTTGCACTGCCCTCTAGGGGGCGGCCTAATACATCCATACGCATCACAGGCTTTTCTCACAGTGACTGTGGGCTTCTTCTGTACTGCTCAGGCTCATCATGATTGATCTCACTCCACAGTCATTGGTCAGGAGAAGAGCCAAACTGCAACGGCCTTGTTTACCAAATTTACGAAAACAACAACAAACAAGTTAACTGAGTCTATGCAAAAACTTAGTTACTTTGGTAGCATTTGGTCACTTTATTATGTATATCTGCTCCACTGCTCATTGAAGCAAATTTCTAATCCCCCAATCACACATTACCATGACAATGTATAACATCATGCAGGTACAGGTTAAGCTTCAGTTCAGTACAGCTTCAGTTAATGTTCACATCCAACACCAGAACGCGGAAGAAAGGAGATTTAAGTAACTTTGAACATGCCATGATTGTTGGTGCCCGACGTGCTGCTATGAGTATTTCAGTAACTACTAAACTTTTCATGCACCACCATCTCTAGGATTTACAAAGAATGGACCAAAAAAAGAAAAAAAAAACAGCCAGTGAGCAGCAGTTCTCTGGGCGAAAACGCCTTGTTGACGGCAGAGGTCAGAGAAGAATGACCAGACTGGTTCAAGCTGATAGCAAGGCAACAGTAGCTCAAATAACCACTCATACAACCAAGGTATGCTGTAAATGTAAATGTGTAAATGTAAGAGCATCTCTTCATTGAATCTTGAAGCAGATGGGCTACAACAGCAGAAGACCACACCAGGTGCCTCTTCTGTCAGCTAAGAACAGGACACTGAGGTTACAGTGGGCACAGGCTCACCAACATTGGACAATGGATGATTGGAAAAATGTTGCCACTCAATTTTGGCTGCGACACTCAGATGGTATCTTACAATTTGTCGTAAACAGCTTGACAGCATGGATCCATCCTGCCTTGTATCGATAATTCAGGCAGATGGTGGTGGTGAAATGGTGGGGGGGGGGATATTTTATAGGAACACTTGTCCATCCCTTTATGACCACAATGTACCCAGCTTCTAATGGCTAGTTCCAGCAGGATAACATGCCACGTCACAAAGCTCATATGATCTTAGATTGGTTTCCTGAACATGAGAATGAGTTCACTGTACACAACTGGCCTCCACAGTCACCAGACCTTAATTCAACTGAGCACTCATGGATTATGTTGAAATGGGAGATTCGCATCATGCAGGTGCAGCTGACAAATCTACAGCAACTGCGTGATGCTATCGTGTCAACATGGACCAAAGTTTCTGAGGAATGCTTCAAGCACCTGGATTTATGCCACAAAGAATTAAGGCAGTTCTGAAGGCAAAAGGGTGCCCAACCTGGTACTAACGAAGTGTACTTAATAACGTAGCCAGTAAGTGTATATGACTCGCTGCAGCTTCTAAATTAATATGAATTAATAGGACGCAATGATTAATAAATAAAGCAAAGAGACACCTACATGTGATATGTTCAAATCCTGATGCCTTGCTCACAATAGCTACCCCAATAGCCTCTTTCAGCACTGAAGCAAATGTATCGAGCCACATGTCTCTACATCCCTCTTCCTCTGGGATTTCCTGGTTGCAGATAAAACACTTTAATGCAGCCCAAGCTCACAGGTCACGGAAACACCTGCAATTGGACTTTTAGTTTACACCAGCAATCATCTTGACATGAGTCAATGTGCAAAAAATATCTAGCATTTATATTCCCATAATCACTATCACTGTTTTATTCCCTATTCTGCCTATAACACATTTCCCTACTAGGTTGGTGCCTTAAATGTGAATTGGTGTTTCAGGCACCAGTGCACAGTATCTTCAGCTACACTTTACAAAAGCGTCCTACTGCTGCATTGGGTCTTTTTGGTCTATTTCCTAACCTGTTCTACACTAAATCTAAATCTGGATGAGGAGTAAAGTTCACCAGGCGTGACCATAAGGAAACTGTGCAAAAAGTCGGCAATAACAACAGGTCACCGATTTTTGAAACTTTGGCAAAAACATGTCCCACTAAGAAAAGTGCTCATACTGTTGGAAATTAATAACATTTTCATGAATAAAAAGAACCAAGGTTATAATTAGGGGGTCCTTTGCACATATGTAAGGTTCTTTTATAGGCTTTTTAAAATTTTTTATTAATTTAATTATTATATGCTGGCCCATTGCGTACAAAATCAGTTGTCCTCAGATAGGGGATAATCATTTCAACAAAATTACAAAAACAAAAAGTAATAATTGAATTGAATAATATCTTTACCACATGAAAGAGTACATTGGAATATGTATTAAAAACTACAAACAGTGAGTTTTGAACAATATTTACTATTACTTTGTGGTTGATCAAAATGTGTCCCACATTGCACACTGTCAGATATTTATAAAAAGCAATAAAATCAGGCAACTACATGGTCAACTACATTCCTGAGGACCACATTTTCAAACCTTCAGCTCTACTGTATGCTTCAAGATCACTCAAGCTCCTGTAAGTTTGCTATTTTCACTTAAACTTGTTCATATTATTGGACACTGCTACTTTCACAACCGTAACATGTCAACACCATCTCTTTTGTAAAAAAAAAAAATATATATACTAGATTAGATTATGACATAAATGTATACTTTTTATGAAGAAGTCTGAAGTAGCTAGCAACAGAGGGGAAACAATATGGCTAATGTGAACAACTCATGCATATCATGTGAAAGAGCAGGTTTTTGTCACCACCGTCAGACGTCACCACTGTCAGACGTCACCACCGTCAGACGTCACCACCAACAGGTGGTGACAAAAACCTCTAAATGGTCCTCAACGGAGGCTAGAACATAATTGTTGATCACAATAAATACCAATATGACCTGCGATGTTTAATTAACCTCTTTTGTGTTTTTTATTGATGTAATTCCCCCTATATTTCTTCCATATCGTCCAACCCTAGGGGATGAGGTGTGCCTTCCCTCTCTCTCTCAATTCACCATTATGCCATGTTCATTTGGCTTACGTCATCCAACATTCTCCCCAAATCCCCACCCCCCACCCCCCCAATCATTACACTCAACTTTGACTTTATGTTGACAAAAACAAATTAATAACCGGTACATTGCTGAACCGCCAAAACCTTGGTCGATAATGATATACCTTCAGATTTTGTCATTTAAGTAACTGTTTATTTTCAGAATTAAAACCTGTTTTATCCAAATTCCCAAGAATCAGTGAGGTGAGAGAATGTGGAAGGTAGTGGAAAAGAGAGTGCCATGAATAAACAGGGCCATATGATATGTAACAGTACAGCAAGCAGGACTGATTACTGCTGGTTCAGCAGGGCAATAGCTCTCGGGTAGAAACCGTTCGTCATCCTTGAGGTGCGGGCCTAGATGGCTCTGTGTTGTCTGCCTGATGGAAAGAATGAAGAGATGGTTATAGGGGTGTGTGTGGTCTCTGATGATGCTGGTTGATCTGCAAAGGGAACAGGTGAAGCAGATGCTGTTTAGGGAGGGGATGCTGTGTTGATGACTCGTCTTACTGATTTCTTGTTGGCAGCAGAGCAACTGGTAAACCACCCGGGGATGCATGTGATATTTAAATAACATCCCACATCACCATAACAGGTTTTCTATTTCCTGGAGCATTCAGGTTTCAGGTTCTGCATTCTGAAGTTAAGGTGCCATATTGGAGCCATAGGCTATCGCCTAATGCCCCATTCGATTAGGGGGCGCAAAAGACAAAAAAACGGAAGAAAAAAAAAATCTCGCTAGGGCGCCGTAACACCCAGGGCCGACACCATACGGTGAAGTAAACAGCCACAACTGAAGACCGAACGTGTGGGACTGCATCGCCTCCTAGCGGCAGTGCGACGAAGCGCCACAACGAAGCGCTGACAGGCTCTTTCTATTGGCTGCAGACCCGCACCTTCCCCCCCGTCCCTGCATACAGCCACACGCCTTTATTCCGTCCGCTGTCAGGTATGTTCGCTCTTCTGTTTGGCCGCAGATATGGGTGAGTCTTTTCTCTGTCTTCCGGCTATCTTTGCATGAAATAAAAATCGCTGCTATTCAGAACTACGTTTGTCTGCATTTGTCCTCCGACATCCGGACCTTGGTGCTCCAAACCCAAACCCAGTCCGGTCCTGGAAAGGCGTATGCTTCTGTGTTATTTTAATATTCATATATAACCATGCTTTTTAAATTGGAGTGCGTTTAAAAGAGTGGGGGGACGCCGCTCGGTGGTTTTGCACTTTTTGGCTCAATGCACGGCTCCAGAGCGTTCTTGGATCGGTTTTGACTCGGGTTAGCAGTTATGCGTCCCGTAGCACAGGCATTACATCATGATCCAAGCCTGAGTATTCTCTGTCACGTCTCTAAACGCCCTGCAGTCTTACGTTTATTACCATGCTGAGCCCGTAGTCACAACGCAAAACCCAGCAGGCTTGAGCTTTATCTTGAGATTAATGTAATACATCGTTTACTGGGCTCTGGTTAAACGCCCGTTTAATCGCTTTGATTTCTCATGATTCTGTTGTGCTTTTAAACACGGCTTTGGGACGCTGCTTAGCTGTTCCGCTCCCTCTCCGCCCGTCTCTTCCCCCAGGCAGAGTTCACACAGACTAGCGAAGGGACCATGTGGGGGTCACATGAGAACCGAGGATGAGCCGTAAACAACCGGGAAGAAAGCCGAGGAGGAGACTGAGGCTCGGGTGGTTTGCGCACGCGGGAACCGAGTTGTGCCGCCGGTAGACACGCAAGTACGCACGAGGCGACATGAACGGCACGAGCCCGGCCCCGGTGCCCATCGACGGCGATGCGGCCGTCAGTTACGTGCTGGTTCCCTTCGTCCTCGTCACTGTTCTCGGGATGGCGGTGGCTGCGGTAGGTGGGGGAGCCGGGGGCGGCGGCTGGGGGGACTGGGTTCCTGTTAGAGATGTGAGGTCTCCAGGGACGGAGTGACAATCGGGGCGCTTTATGCTGTAATGTTCCCAGAATCCCCCGCTTTTAATATCAGTGATTGTCAAGGCGACGCGATCGATATATAGGCCGATAACGGCTGATATTTTTTTATCAGGTAACTTAGACTTACTTTGACAGATTTTTGGGGAAATACCCTGGTAAAGTCTGACGTGGTGGTAATTTGTGGGGCCAGTGGGTGGTAGTTAATGAGCTAAACGACGTCTCCCTCCCGTTTCAGGTGATGTATCTGCGAAAGAAGAGAAGGTAGGTTTCCTTTAATAGACCCCGCTGCGGGGAGGTGCGCGCCCCACGAGGTGCCTTTGGGCGCGGGAGGCGGGCCCTGTGACCGCCTGCTGTTTGCCTTATCCAGTTAAAGCCTGCAGTGTACGTTCCTGAGGCTGAAGTTTGGAGGGTGTCACTGAGCTGGCTGGGTCGAGTTCCTCCAGTCTTGGTCCTGGTCCTGGTCCTGTTCAGGTCTGCTGGGTGCTGGCTGCTGGCTGCAGGCCATTTTCGTTACTAACCAGAGGCCGTTAGGGCGGCTTTTCGCTGGGACTGGAAGTCTAGAATAAAGAAAAACAAAGGCAAGGATTAGTTAGGAGGGGAAAGGCACACCTTAGTAGCCTTGTGTGTGGCGGTGCCGTGGTGTTTTTGAGCAGAATTGAAATATCCCTCCATTCAGGCTGAAAAAACCCCCAAATTCCACTATAGATAGAATTATCACCTAAGCAACAAACTATAATAAAAGAATAAAATAATTTGATAGTTTATGTACAGTTTTTAATTATAATCTTTACAGTGCGCACTAGATGAAATTATACCAGCATAGTTTTTTTAATATCAGTGCGTTTAAAATGCTTTTAGTCTTCTTATAGAGCAGGAATAGCAGCTGTAAGCTGATAGCTGTAATACAGAGCCTCAATGAGCTTTCCATATTCTTAACACATTTATCAGAAACGGTTAAGGTTACAAAACTGATAACCCCAACAGTTAACAAAGAATTGCAGGCAGACCAAGCTATACTGGTCAAGTTTGCTTCATTTGTAATTTTTTACGTCATTATGTTACTTAAATGTACATTATTGTAGTAATCAGTGGGAAGTTTGCATAAATGTCAGTTATGTGATGCCAGATTACATAAGTCACGTAACAAACAGGGAAGTCCCAGTTTCAGTCCGGCAGGGAGCTTATCAATAGTGCTCAACAGTTGTGCAGTGTCTGACTTCCCATTTCTCATTTCCTCCTGATTCTGCTCAGACGGTCGTCTGTCTCCTCTGGTGCCCCCTTTGTGTGTGTATTTTTGTTGTTTCTGGGGCCACACTCAAAAAGTCACTTTCCTCTTCCTCCAATGAAGTTTCAAGAAACTTAATAAAAATAGCTAGCGAGTAGAGTAATAAGATGTTAGCTAGCCAGCTGGTTAGCAGAGAATGCTGGTTCAGCATCTCCAAAATAAGGAACGTGGTTATTTTAGTGTTTAGTGTAAACCTCTTAGGCCCCATGAATTCATGAGCTTGAGTGATGTAAACACCGTTGCTGCATGTCAGGTGGGGCTACTTTACTGACCCCCTGTTTGTTACCTGGTCTCATGCTGCCCCACATGGGTTTTGCCTATAGACTGGAGCAGCCTGTCAGAGGTTCCTGGTGGTTCCTCTGCGGGTTCCTCCATGCTGTAATTTTGACGTATAGGATGTCTCGTTCGGTTTGGCCCCCGTTTCCAATGACCCGGGGCTGTGGTGTGTTTCAGGGTTGACCGGCTTCGACACCAGCTGCTGCCGGTCTACAGCTACGACCCATCTGAGGAGCTGAACGAGGCTGAGCAAGAGATGCTGTGGAGGGAGGAGGACACCAAGGTAACGGCCGGACCGGCGTGATGATCCGTAGGGTGGGGTGGGGTTAGGTGCTCTCTGGAGGGTTTAAATCCTGGTTTAGGTGACCCTCATGATGCTCGGGATTTCTTTAAGGCAGCGTTTTCACTTTGGAGGTGTTGTTTTATGTTGTCTTCTTGTCTAAAATGCAGCAAGCATAGAGAGACCTATAAGGGGCGCTGTCCCAGCCACAGCTGGAGGCTTGCAGTACAGTTTTTGTTTGGATCTCGGCTGAGAGACACTGCCCCTGGCCTCATGTTACTCCTCTGTGTTGTTCCATCCAGACACAGAAAAGCTTTATTGGAGTTAAATGCCCACCATTCTTTAAGTTGCTTGGCAACAGCCACATTTCTGACAAAGGTCAGGGACGGGAGGGACACTGAGGACTCTGATGATTCAGTCTAGCCGAGCCAGGACCTCAGAGCAGCTGCAGCGTCCAGCTCACAGCAGAGCGAAGCAGGATGGGATTGCTGTATCTCCACAGCACACGTTCAATTCTGTCTGAATGGGTTACCTATTGAAATGATCCACCTTTAAGATGTGGTTTTAGGAAGGTGTCTGCCAGCGGTGTAGTCACCTGACCATTTTTTTGGGTTTGGGTCACACATGAAAGTGCTTTCAACTTCCACCCTAGAAAGTTCCAGAATAAAGTGAATCATCACCACTGATCTTGTATGGCTTCTAATCCTCTTGACTGTAGTAGCACTCCCTCATATTTACTGTGCCTCTACGTCATTAAGCTTTTTCATTTTGGGTCTTAGCTTTGAGGTCTCTGGTCTTGGCTCTGGGGCTTGGTTTTCCAGCCATGGGTCTTCAGGAAATTTCGTCTTGACATGAACTCTGGTACCTTAGATGTAATTTATTGTATATATTTTAAGTCTTGATTAATGCAGCACAAGCGGTAGGGGTTTGACATATAGTTTATGGTTACAAAGGCAAACACTGTAACTGCGCTGGCTCTGAAACTTAGAAAAAGGGTTTCAAAGTTTTTGATTATCCACTTGTACAGACGCTCCTCTACTTGTGAACGAGATACATTTCCGAACGGCCATTCGTAACTCGAAATATTCGTAAGTTGTTATTCAACATCATTTTAAGGGTATACGCAAGTACAAATAACTAGGGTGCTGGGAGTTCGCACGCTACCCTGCTGCGCGGCGGGAGTAGCGGCCAGAAGTCGTAGTAGGTGGAATTGGCGTGCAGAAAAATAAACTGATGTTGTGGACAGGAAGCGGGAGCCCAATAAACACACTTACAGTCCTCTTCATTGGTATGTCTGAAAGTTCGTAAGTAGAGGAGCGTCTGCATATATGTAGTCACTGTAATTTTTACATTTTTTCTTCCCAAAAATGGAGCATAGTTGGACTAAGATATTTTATCACAAGATAAAATAAAGCCTAGGAGACCCGATTTTGGTCAAGCATAGTATATAAAAAAAAATTCAGTTGAGTTAAATATTATGGTTCATAATAATGAAGACACACACTACTTTGTAACACCCTTGAAGACATTGCACAACTTCAGAGGTTTGTCGGCTCAAGGTTTAGTACAGTATGTAGTATGTAGTTGTTTTTATTATTGCTGTACAATTATGTATTTTTATTATTGCTCAAACTTACCTACAAAAATTTGACTTAGACAAACTTAGGGAACGGGTCTTGTTCATAACCTGATGGTGTAATTCTATTAGCTGTAGTTCCACAGTGTGAACAGTAGATGGTAGCATCAGCAATATGATGTACATAAATGGAACTACTTGACTAAAAGGCACATCAGGTCAAAGCTCAGCATGGTGGTGACCAGAGAGTCTGTCGTTGCTGATGGATAATGGCTGCAGAAACAATGGTTTCAGTTTTTGGACTATGGAGGTGTTTATTGAATGTGTCTTAAGTGTTAATGTTTAACAGAGTGCAGTATTTTCACCTCCCTCCTCTCTGTCTGGACTCTGAGCCTTTTGATGAGTTAATAAGAAGCTAATTCCCACTCTTCCTGATTCCATTTCCATGGGCCTCTCTGAATGCAGATCTCAAACCAGAAAGGGAGTAAATCAGATGCTGCTTATTATGCTTCTGATTAGGGATGCACCGACTGTGCAATTCAGAGCTGATGGCCGATACCGATGCTTTTTGTTTTTGTTCATTTTGTTTATGCTGTTATTTTTTTACCCCTTTTGTGCCAAGGAAACAAAAAGAATCAATTTTAAAAACAGCTGAATTCTTATTAAGTATTTCAGCACTTTATCTTTGAATGACAACAGATGCGATCAAGGAAATTTATATCTTTATATGCCTTCTTTCACATAACACATCAAAAGTCTTTTTAGCCTGCTATACGATTACCTGTTCAATGAGAAGAATTGTTCTGTACTAATATATGCCAACAAAAATTATTTCTCAAAGAAAATCATATAAAATGTACTTTTCCACCAAGTCGCAATATTCTGCTGTAGCCTTTTTGATTTCATCCCCAACTGGATCTGCATAGCCTGCAGGTGTGAGTAGGCAAGGGGAGAGTGCTTAAAGTCCCCGACTATCTTTCTGCCAATCGCCACCAGTCCCGAGATGCTGTGCTGGCTCAAAACGGCATCATGAAGCCGCAGGGTGTGTGCCATGCTGCCAGAACTAGCCAGACCGGTATCAGTCATTGCTTTTGCTATATTTCTAGCATTATTTCTTACGACAGCGTGAACGTTGGATTTGTCTATTTTCCATGTTTCAAACATTTTCTCAAATGCCTCTGAGGTAGCAGATGCGGAATGGGAGCCCATGAACTCTTGGGAGTGTAACACTGCGTTTACCATGTTGAAATCTTTGTCAATCCACTGTGCCGTTAGGCTAAGCAAACTCATAGGGCTATCGTCTGAACTCATAGGGCTAGTGTCCATATATTAGTCATAAAACTGATGGCAGGGATGCCACAAGCCAGTAGCTGATGAATGTGAGGCCACAACGTTGTACATTTCAGGGAGTCAGACATCAGCAAAATGACGATGACTGGGCAGTCTGTAGTGGGCCTCCATATATTCCAGCAGGCTTCGAAACCCCGTGTCCTCCACAACAGAGAAAGGCTGGTTGTCTAATGTGATAAACTCCATCACCTTGTTAGTGATCCCTTTAGCTTTGCTGCTGTCTGTGAGGATTTTTTTTTTAAATTTCTCAAATGCTATGGCTATTAATGGAGTCTTGGTGGTGGTGGTTTATGCTTTTTAATCTCTCCGTTTTTATCAGCTTTCTGGAAATCGTTGTATACTTCTACATGTCTGCTTTTCAAGTGGCTGATGAGATTTGTTTTATTAAAATTGCTACTTTTAGTACCTCCTCTTCAGATACCACTAGAACATGTCTTACAAACTGCATATCACTGATCTTTTTCCAAGACAGTGAAATACTCCCACACGGCTGACATTTTCTTTCACTTTTATTTGCAAACAAATCACATGCACTCAAGGTACCCGTTTCTCTCTAGTGCCATCTATTGGATCTTCTCCAAATCTGCAAATTAGTGCAATCAGTGTTGCCAGATTGGGCAACGTTTACCTAGCGTAAAATTGATGCGACACCACGTATATATATCGGCCACTGCAGGGGGCTAATTTACAGATTGCAAATGGTAGGCAACCTGGCAAATATCACCCAATAACGATATTTGGCTGATACATCAGTGCATCCCAACTGATCAGGGATCAGCGTTCCTGTAAGATAGCTTTGGAGTCCTGCCTATCATGCTGCTGATCCCTGATCAGAGATATGTGTTTTTGTAAAATAGCTTTGGAGTATCCTACTGTTGAATTCTAATTCGATATCTGTACTTTTAAGGAATTCTTTGTTTTTCCCAGCAGTGGGCATGCAGCATTAAACATGCCTCTGATGTCAACTGTCGGGCCTGTGATGTCGGTTGCCATGGTGCCTCTGTAAGAAGTATGAGACCTCAGAGGCAGCGCGCTAACATATAGCTTCTGGGTGCTTCATAGTGGCTGATGGTGGACTTTGTCCACAGCGACATGCATAGGATGATTTTACATGCCGGGAATTGAGTGGAAGAAACATTTAAAAAAAGCTAAGAAAAGGAGTGCATACTGCCTGAAGTTCGTTGAGAAACATAGACTGACATTCATAAAATTAAGCAGCATAAAATCACATTTCATACGAAGATGGGCTGTGAATCTCATTGCTTTTAGCTTAATTTACATGTTTAAATAAATACAGTGTATTTGTCTTCATTTTGTATCTTTTTTTCATATGGAGGACTTGCACATTGAATCTCATTGTACTGTGTACAATGACAGTAAAGGAATTCAATTCAGTTTTTATTTATTTAGCGGATGCATTCATCCAAAGTGACACTTTTTAAAGCTAATGCGTAGAGTGATTGGGGGTTAAGGGCTTGATCGAGGTCCTAATAATGAAATCACTCTGATGGCCCTGGGAGTTTAACCTACAACCTTCTGATCATAGGCACAATGCCAATTCATTTCCCCTTAAAAATGGATGTGATTTTATGGAACCTTTACAGATCAGCTTTCTTCGTCCCTGTCCAGGTGGTGCAAGGCTGGGCCAGGACGTACCAGCAACGTCGCCCCCTGCTGATGAAGGATACTCAGGCATGAAGAATATGGAGATGGATACGGGCCACATGCTTTCCAGGCTCTGTGAGCTGCCTCTAAGCCAGCCACACTACTGGGGTCCTTGGCCTCTTCTCCCTGGACTCTGAGATCTCGTTTGAGCCATGGAAGAGTGGGGCTTCCACCACCCG
This sequence comes from Cryptomyrus ogoouensis, assembly GCA_025773925.1. Classification (NCBI taxonomy): domain Eukaryota; kingdom Metazoa; phylum Chordata; class Actinopteri; order Osteoglossiformes; family Mormyridae; genus Cryptomyrus; species Cryptomyrus ogoouensis. Next base: position 243,412 of record JAOYFF010000039.1, on the reverse strand, counting down.
CCTCCAGTTTGCAAACTGGTGCCTCTGTTCTGAATATTTAAACCTGTTAATGTCACCTGCAGAGAAGCAAGTGGTCGCCTGTCATCACGCTCTGCATTTGGGTGTCTCTCCTTCCATTGATGATGTTGCTGTGGGATTCCGGCTGATGGTGCCAGCCAGTCCAGCCCCATCGCACCTCGTGGGGTCACCATGGCAACGGGTGGCTGAGTGTTGGAGCCACGGTCAATCCCCCCGGCGGGAGGGGCGACTCCATCGAACAGACTGACAGTATGAAGCTCCCGATGGGGTTAATGGCAAGGGCGTGGAGGTGGGCATGTCCATCAGCCTGGGCCCTGACAAAGGGGTGTGGCCTATTTCTGTACATGGATGCCAAGGCAGGAAGTGAATGAGCCAGTGGCATTGGGGCTGCAGTGTCTGGGGGAGGCATGACTTTTGGCCCAAATATGTCCTGCCCCCCCCTGCTGTTTGGAGGATGCGGGTACCCGCGGGGGGTTGAGCAGGGGTAAGGGGAAATGCCAGTGGTTTGACTGTACCGACCAGTCAGGAAATGTCTCCTGGATGGTCATCTTCAAAAACTGAGCCTGCTGATTCATACCAGGCAGCACGTGCCCCCCCCCCATCCCATGCTCCCGCCCACGCTGCCACAATTGTATGTGAAATGCATTCCGCTTACATTTGGACCAGCGGGACCAGCAGAACAAGGGGTGTGTGGCACAGTGCCAGGCCTGATCAGGTTCACGTGCTATGGCTGCCTTGTGGTTTCCGCCAGCGACCTCGCAGACCTCTCGATGATTTAAATATTTGTGAGTAAAGATGCCGGCAGCAGCCGTACAAACACGGACAGAAAGTAACATGAATCGCAAAATTAAGTTGGACTTTTCACACCCTTTCACATATGGTGCTTGTGCTGACAAATATATGTCTTCATAAAGGAAATGAGTTGTGTGTCCAGAGAAGTGACAAAATGAAATGAAATGTCTATTAATATATACATGCATATATATATATATATCCATCCATCCATCCATTCTCTGAAACCGCTTGTCCTATTCAGGGTTGTTGGGGGTATGGAGCCTATCCCGGAGCCTACGGGTGCAAGCAGGAAACAAGCTAGGTTTGGGTGCCAGCCCATCGCAGGGCACACTCACACATGCACACCTTTGGGCAATTTGGGAACTCCAATCAGCCTCAGCTTGTTTTTGGACTGCGGAGAGAAAAACCAGAATTCCCAGGAGGAAAACCCATGTCAACACGGGCAGACACACATGGAGTCAAGGCAGAGATTCAAACCCTGGTTCCATAAGTGTGAGGCAACAGTGCTAATCACTGCACCATGGTGCTCCCCCCATGTATATATAGCTTTTTCTACAAGAAATCTGTCAATTTTATTTCAAATTGTAGAAAAACGTTTGCTCTGAAGCATAGAATTTCCTTTTACTTTCAATTTACAGTTCAACTGCTTTAGTAGAATAACCCATCATGCTGAGTAATCCTGAAAACAATGAGCAGAGAATGAAACTCAACTCTGACTCCCACTGTGCAGAGCAAAGGAGTTAAATACCAAGGAAGTGAATCATCAGGGTTCAACAAGACAGAATTGCTCAGGCGCGAGACCGCTGCAGATTTATGGGTCATATAAAACCAGAGTTTAATTACTGATGCCAAACATGTGACCCATGTACTGCATTCACCAGGTAATACTCGTAAAATACCAGCAACATAACACCAGATAGTTCTCATAGGAAAGGTTAATTTGACAGGATTGCAGATGAGTCACAGATGAGGCATGTCATGATTGCAGGCTGTTAATATAACTGTTGTAAGCAAATAAGAGTATTTTGGTCAACAGATGCCTTCGAACATAGAGGAAATTCTAGAAAGGCACAAACATTTTGTTATATTCTTTTGTAGTGGGTGACTCACCAGCAGAAGCTTTTTGAAGGTGGAAGAATGGACAGATGGGTGGGTGAATTTTCTTTGTACATTCCCACATCTAGCACACCTTAGTTCTTCGTGCAGTTCAGATGTTTCAGTCAATTTAAGGGCACGGATGTTCCACACACTCTACCGCTACATATAGGATCACAGGAATGAACCTTTTTAAATCTACTATATTTTTATTTTGTTTCTCAATCCAATTGTTGGGGACCACCAGACAGTCCAAATTTTACCTACCTCCCAGCCAGGGTTGCCAACCATTTGTAAATTTGTGGACAGTTCATATTAAATTCACCCTGTCCATAAATCTGTAAATAAATTACCATAAAACCTAAAAAAGGTTAAAAAGAAAAAAAACTTCTCCTAACACACTTGAACCTCACAATGAAGAACGATCCCAAACAATCAAGAATGTTGTATATCTGTTATAGCAGGGGTCTCCAACTCAGGTCCTGGAGAGCTACTATCCAGTAGGTTTTCTGTCCCACTTGGCTTCTGATGAGCCACACCTGCTCCTGGTATTTA
>JAOYFF010000039.1:223791-234720 GCA_025773925.1 Cryptomyrus ogoouensis | reverse complement strand
CCCGCCCGCCGCCCCCCCCGAACACCGCTCCCCCCCCTCCCGGCCCGGGAGACGCCCAATGGGGGGGGGGGGACTGAAAGCTGCTGGCTGCGGGGTAAACCCCCCCCCCCCCCCACCACCAACACCAGCCTGCACCCCCCAGCCCATCTCGGACAGGGCAGCGCCTCTGCTTACTTTGCTCTTGCCGGTGCTCTTGTTCTTGCTCCCCTTGGGCCGGCCCCGGGGCCTCTTCGGTGTGGGCGACCCACTGGGCTCCTGGGAACAAAGGGAGGGGGGGGGACAAACAAGGTTAGGGAAGTTAAATGGAGGCGAGTGACTGGGCCGTCCCACCTCCCCCCCCAACAGACACTCCCACACTGAAGTTCTCACATTTAACCGAGTGGGGGGCTCACTGAGCTGCCGGCAGTTCACTCAAGGTCACTGGGGGCAGGACCAACTCCCAAAGCACCAAAGCACCCCCCTACCTATGACCTGACAGCTGAGGTTCCAGGGAGAGGGAGATGTCCTACACACTGCATGGGGAATGTACAGGCTGAAAAAGCTCCAGCTTGAGGGTATGTGGGGGGGGGGGCAGTTTTAGTCACTGATTACTGGCTCAGAATGACCCAGGGTAATACATACAGGATTCCTGCATGGTGACACCCACCAAACTGGCCTCAGAGTATAAGCCCCCCCAAATCCAAAATGCACTGTGGGAGCGAGATTAAACTTGTCACGGCAAAATGTACAGGAACACAATCGGTACCCCACCTCGCCCCAAAAATGAACCCCCAGTGACTGCTGGCAGTAAGTTTTCAGCATCTGACAGCAAGCAACTGCTTTTGAGCCCAAGATGTGGTCCAGGACAAAGAGGTCCCTGTCCCAAGGTCAGGACAAGTGACACCCACTGCTGCTGTAAGACAAACAGGTGGTCTGCAATGCTGGGGTGCCACGTCACATTAACTGGGACAACTGCAGGAGGTCACATCTTGTGTGTCCTGCCTGTGTTTCAGAGTGTCACCCGGAGAGTAAATCTGCAGCCTGACGGGAGTCGGTCTTTAAACGAGGGAGCAGTGGACATCAAACACAGAGACGGCAATTGCACAGCACTCTCCCAGCTCAAAGGTTAAGATTACAGTGAAGCTCCTCAGCCCACATGAAAGGAAACCTGAACAATGGGCCCGTTGGGGCAGAAGACCTTTAGCAGGACCTTGAGGTTCAGAGCTGCACTTACACTGTCCCACAAATACAGCGAACTCTCGCGGCAGAACTTTCTCCGAATGATGAAACCTGCCCGTAAATAAACACAAGCAGGAGAATATCCTGAAGAAGCAGTGACTGCCAGGCGCTTGGACGGAACACAGCAGCGGTCCAGTCAGCTGGATGACTTACGCAGAAAGTAACACTGCTCATTAAATAAACGAGAGCCTTGGGAAGAGCAGGCTGGGAAGAGCGATGGAATAAAGGCATAAAGTTGAGTTCAGTGTCCTGGCGAAAAACGGCCGTTAGTGGGAGACAGGGGTGTCGGTACTGAGTTCCCCAAGACTACAGCCACCGGAGCCCAGACGGGACTCCCAGCATGTCATTGTCATGGCACAGCCTCCACAGCACCCCACGTTGGCCAAAGCCACCACCCCGAGAAGTGAGAACCGCGTGCAAAACTAGTCACGGTATTACCTGGCACGTTGTGCATGGACACCATAAGACGACAGACAGGGCAGATGGCGGTGACAGGATTGGAAAGTGGGTGAACCAGTGGAGCTGGAGAGGGGCAAGCCTGCTGGCCACGCTGCCGTCACGCTGAGGAAGGCTGGAGATCAGCCATGCTTATCCCCAGAAAAGCTTTAATGTGTAAACAGCATGGAGAGAGGGAGAAGGGGAGAAGGGGAATCCCCCGTTTCAGTTCCCACACTCTCCTCCATTAATGATCACGTTTCTACTTAATTTCTCAATGACTTTTTACTACAGTGCAGCTCGGAACAACACAATGGAGTCCGGAGCCATCTGACTGTCCGGCTGCTTTATGAGTCGGTCTGTTTACAGATGCAGCCGTTAGCAACCCTGTAACTTGACACCAGTGGTGACCTCATTGACTGACAAGCGGACCAACCAATCGCAGCTCACGTTCCGGTTATCACCAACCAATCGTCCGCCGGGAAGAGGAGTAAAGGGGTTACCACCGGTTTAAAGCTCTTGTGTTACATTGGATGGAGAACCTGCTAGACCACCGGATGCTCATGCTCGGGTGGACAAAAGGCGGCCAGGAAGGAAACGTTTAACACCATTTAAAGGGAGAGACACGAAGCTGGGGGGCCACCCTGGGAAAGCAGGGGTCACTGGCCAGCAACGACTGTGATGCAGATAATCACAGAAATAAGTCCATAGCTACGTAATAATACAATAAAGATAAAAACACTCAGGGGTGACCCAAACATACACTCTACAGTTTATACTTTTATGGGGATAAAAATATGATTTTAAAGCTTGGGGCTGACTTTCACTTTCAGCGGCAGTTAGCTCTGTCTAAACAGACCGTTTGTGAAATCGGCCCAACCCCCTCCTGCCTGCACACCTGCTGGGAGCTGACCCCCCCCCCCATTCAGATTAGTTAATTGCCCCACTTTGCATTTACCAGCAGAGCCTGTCAGCCCCCCTGAAATGCCCTTTTGTCAGAGCAGGGGGGAGGGGGATAGAGGACCACCCATGAGGACAGTGAGAAGGTTTCACCAGAAGACGCATGTTAGACACGCTTTCCCATGCACTGATTACTGCAGAGACACTGCAGTACAGCCCTCTGGTCTAAACCAAACCGAACCCGGGTCCAAAGCCATGTGCTGTGTACAGACAGTCACCTCACGGCTCTTCACTGGTGGCTGCTTCCTTGGTCGGCCACGCCCCCTCTTCTCCGCCCCGTCTTTGCCCTTCGGGGAGACAGACTGGTTTCCTTTGGCCGAGTCACTCATCCTGCCTGTTTATCCTGAGGAGGACGACACACACACACGCGCACACGAGACACCCGTTCTTATTACTCTGCATTATTACTATGCCCTTATTGTTACTCTACTCTACATTACTACTACAACATTATTATAGATTTGTGTTACTGTGACATTGGTATTACTCTGCATTATTACTATGGCATTATTTTTACTCTGCATTATCAAGCAGATATTACTTTGCATTACTACAATTTTGCATTATTACTATGACATTATTATTACTACTCTGCATTATTACTATGACATCACTATTACTCTGCATTATTACTATGAAATTATTACTCTGCATTATTACTATTCATTATTATTACTATGACATTATTGTTACTCTGCATTATTACTATGACATTATTATTACTCTGCATTATTACTATTCGGCATTATTACTATGACTTTATTGTTACTCTGCATTATTACTATGACATTATTATTACTCTGCATTATTACTATTCGGCATTATTACTATGACATTATTATTACTCTGCATTATTACTATTCGACATTATTACTATGACATTATTACTACTCTGCGATATTACTATTCGGGATTATTACTTTGAGATTAGTACTACTATGCATTATTACTATGACATTATTACCTGACAGAGCAAGAGATGAAAGGGGGATGAGCGGAAGACAAGGGAAAGGGGATGAGAAGGAAGAGGAGGTAAAGGGGGATGACAGAAGGAGAAGAACGAAAAGGGAAAGAAGGGGGAAGAGGAGAAGGCAAATCAGAAGAGAAGAGAGTAAAAAGGGCATGAAAGAGGAAAGTGGGAAAATGGGGATGAGGCATAGATGAAAGAAGGGAATGAGAGAGTGGAAGAGGAGAGAGTAGAAAAAAGGGATGAGAGAGAGGCATGAGACAGCCGCCGACCGTGCGTTCGATGAGCGGCGTTTCACCCGCATGAAGTCCAGAAAGCAGGGAGATTTAAACCCGTAACAAAACACCCGAAAAATAACAATAATAATAGTGATAATAAAAATCCGGCTGTGACGCCTCTCGGTTATGTGCGCACTGTGAGGCGGCTGCAGTTCTGGCGGCCGGGCTGGAGACCGCCATGACAAACCGAGCCGAGCCATGCCGGGGAGGGAGGGACGTCGCCGCCGCCGCTCCGTGCCGCACCGTTTGGGGATTCCGGCCGTCGGCTCCCGGAAAAGCGCGTACGATCCCGGCAAAGCATGCTTTTAAAGAGCGGCGTGCAGAGGCAGCGTCGCTCCGTCCACTTACACGGAAGGCCGGCCGGTTCCGCACCCGCGCAGCAGCAGCGTCGGACCCGCAGCCCCTGGTCCCGTCCTCCGGTTAGATTAGAGCCCGATCCGTGCGTCCGTCAGTCTGTCTGTCCGCGCACCGTGCACCGGACTGAGTGACTGCAACCCCGCTGTCCCGCAGTCCCTTTAAACCCCAAATTTCCAGCGCAAAAAAATAATAATAAATAAAAGTGGGACGCGCCGCGGAAGCAGGGAGATAGGGGGAATAAATAAACAGATTACCGAGAGAGAGAGAGAAAGAAAGAAAAAATGCAGCAGGTCCTAGAGCCGCTCCAACCCGGGCTATAAATAGAGACTGGTGTCCGCCGAATGAAATAAAAAAAGAAAGAGAAAGAAAGAAAAAAGAAAAGCGGCGGCTGCGGAGGCAGGGGGTTAGGACAATTTAGGGAGGCTCCCTGGAGGGGGATAAAACAAGAGAGGGGAGGAGATATGGTAAGCAGGCGCCCCTCGGAAGGCTGCGCGGACTGAAACGGCATAGAGACGAGGAAACGCCGTAAAATACTAAATACACGGCGCCTTTCAAATCACGCTTTTATTATTTCGCAAACATTAGTTTGGTGTTACTGTGATATTTCTGTGCCACATGGTCAAAATGTAATTGTGAATAATAAGAATCAAGTCAAAAGTCAAAGTATCCTATCTTTATATTCAGCTATGGGACATTCACCAACATGCAACTTAATTTCGCTGGTCATAGTGCAGGGAAACAGTAACGGGCGGAATATACATCTAAACACATTTAAACATGACACATCGAGACGTGGACTTACATAAGACAGAAAAATACAGATATAACGGGATTTAAGATTGGTGGTTTTACAACATTTTCGGTTCTTTAAGGAATAAAGCGTGCGAGCGACTCGGAGTAACAAGTGTTTGTCCCGCTGGTTAATTTGCTACTCCTCCTGCTGAAGTTTATGTTTAAATTTAAGTGGCTATACTGTACACGTTACGTCTTTATTAGCCTATATTAGTGTCAAAGTAATCCTTATGCTGAAATGTGAGACTGTAAATGTAAATTCAGGTATATTGGGATAGCATTAGAAAACAGTATTGTACTTCTGCCCTGGAAAGCGTAATTGGCACCGAGACCTTGCTGTGGAAGCAATGGCGAAAGTTAAATTAAATAATTCTTGTGACATCACGTGGGGGATTGTGGTCAGCATCAAACAGGAAGATGACCCCAAAAAGTAAGAGGCAAGATAGATGGTATATACTTAAGCTTGATTTTAATATAAAGGTACAAAATTTGAATGACTAATATACTGTAAATATAAATAATATACAAACATGTATGATGTAAAAGTGTACCAAAATAAACATATATTGTTTTAAAATTGTATTTACATTTTTAAAATTAGGACATTTTCTTGGTGTTCCAAGTCACCAAACATATATAGTTTGGTTATTTGGCACAGCATGTTTCAGGTAAATTTGGACAATGTTAAAAGGCTACTTAAATGAAGTTTAGCAGCAGTGTATCCATATTACCTGATAAAACAAGGGAGCTCGCATCTATGTCAGTACTAAACCACAGAGAAGTAACCTACAGCCAACTTGTAAGTAGATAGACTTTTCAATGATTTAAGGTCTGTTGCAGAATAGAGTAGCAGCCAGATTGAGGGAGAGAGTGGAAAAATCAGGAGGAACTGCAGGCTAGATGAACAGGCTAGATGAATGCACTATTACAAAATAGAAATCGATGATAGGTTGACGTTGGTGAATCGATAGATTGATGAATTTATATAGGTTACTGTTGGTCGTTAAAGTGAGGAAAAGGTGATTTAATTCTACAAAATATTTTAAATAAATGAAATATTTTTTAAAAGATGTTGGACTCTTTACTTAATCAATAGCCTTGCCTGTAGGGCTTAAGCTTATCTGTTGATGTAATAATCCATTAAGCAATCATAACACATCATTATAGGCTAGTGCATAATATCAAGCAACCTTATACATATATTTAAGGTTAAGAAAAACCAAGAAATAAATTTAAAATGTTGTTAGGGTTGAAAGCAGGGGCCAACACCGAAGAAACTGGGTCGCAAATGGCCAAATATGTCACTGAAAAATAGTTCTGTGTCAAGAACAACAAAATGGTGATTCATGTTTTGTAAAAATATCACACACACTTAATGTCTTCACATCAATAAACACCTTGGGGATTTGAAAAATATATCATATTAGGGCTTATGTTTTTTAATTGATGACAAGAACATGATCACAATATAAAATTACAAAAGCTGTCGCCATATAGCTGAATTCACCCCTATGTCTTAATATATATTACTACATAGGTCTAAATCATATGTGAATAAAGAAAATGTGTCATATTCAGCATAATGCACTGTGTGAGGTAATTCAGCGATGATGCATTAATGCTAGATGTCGTGGTAATGATTTTTCATTGACACTTTTGAGGATTGATGCAGTTTCGTAACAAACTTTAAAAGCGAGGAGGACCTTTTCACTGCCCTCCCCCTCGCTCCCTGGTGTGATCTGGTCAACTTGGATGGGGGGCACTTAAGATTGCGAGAGTCCCAGACTTTTTCGCCCGGAGTGTCCAGCCACCCGACAGAATCCCACTGCTGGGTGCTCCGTCAATCCTTCTTACAAGCAATGAGATCACAGTACACTCTCAGAAAAAAGGGTAAAAATTCGTACCTTGTCACTGGAGCTGTACCCTCAAGGGTCGGCCAATTGTACCCTTAGCTGGAGGGAATTGTACCTTTTAAGGTACAGAAATGGGCTCTGAGGAACATTCCAATGGTACAAACAGCATTAATGCACCATCAATGGTACAGAAATGTTCCTCAGAGTCCATTTCTGTACCTTAAAGGGTACAATTACCTCCAGCTAAGGGTACAATTGGCCGACCCTTGAGGGTACAGCCCCAGTGACAAGGAAAGGTACGAATTTTTACTGAGCGTGTACATGTTGTGTCAGGAATTTCTTCTTTATTTTTCTCATTATTTCCCATGCACTGTTTACATTAGTAAAAGTCTGGTTTTGCACTTTTCTGTTTGCTTGTCTGTGCTTCACGCACCAGGCTGCTGCATCAATAAAGTCATTATCAGGGGACATCTACCTGGGAGGCCACCAGCTGCGATTCCGGGAGCTCGCTGGTGTTTGAGGGCCACTCTGGACCATCAGGCTCTCTCATTACAAGCAGCAGAAACACCACGCATCTGCGAGTCCCACCGAGTAAAGCAGACGGCCGCTTAAAGGTTCTGGATGGACACCCAACACCACCCCCCCCCCTAACCTTGACCAGGGAAAACATTCAGAAGACGAATGGATATATGAGCAGAACAGAAACCATTGTGAGGATATTGACTGCATTATTATTATTATTTATCGACGTAAGATTATCCCAAAATGAGCGTAGCGCGGTATGAAAGAAATAGTTATGAACAGTTATTTGGAGGAAAGTCTGATGTAGGGGGGCGTGAGGGCGGGGCCCAGACGGGCCTCTCACTGCGATTTGTTCAGATGTTCCGCTGACCGCAGGGCACCCCAAGGCCAGCCCGGAAGCGTGGCGGACCGCTGACTCACAGGGGTGGGGGGGAGAGTGAGGCACGAGTATGGCTTTGCGGTTTCCCACGGCAACCACAGATTCCCTTGTCAATGTACATGACATTTATTTAGCAGATCCTTTCATCCAAAAGCAATGTATAATGTTTTTGAGAAGCAGGGTCAGACAGCCCCTGGACTAATTGAGGAGTAAGTGGCCTACCGGTGACATCACTCTGCAGACCCTGGGATTCAAACTGACAGCCTTATGGTCACGGGCAGTGTTAATCCACTGAGCCACGTGCCGACCCACAATACGTGTTCCATGACAGGGTGGAAAAAACAAACAAAATGGGCGTTAATGACATCAGGTGACGGGGTCACGGCTGACACACAAACAAACCGTGTTGGGCGCTGAAATCAAACCCCAAAGTAACTGTTCATTGGTGCTCATAGCTGCTGCAATTTATGTTAAATAATTAATTAGCCATTATTCTTGTGGAGAATGACTTACGAGACTCGAGCAGCGTGGAGCTGGGGACTGTTCTGAGTTTGACCAGAAACAGCAATCACAAAAAAAACTTTATTTTTTTGTGGCATATGAAAGAAAAGAGGTCAAGTATGGACCAGGGTGGTGGCCTTTGTGAACTGGTCTGTCCATCTTTCAGCATGATGATTTACTACATAAACATGTACTTTGCACACTGGTGGATGTGATGATATCTGCCATTATGAGAAAGGTGCTGACAGCCCACACCTCTGTCCATCTCAGTCCAGAGTCGGGCATGCCCGTCCTCCGAATGTCCCTGGGATCTGTGATGTCGATCCCGACAGTGGGAAACGGCAGTCCTGGATCGTAAGATAAAGGCAGAAAAACCACAGAACTTTAGGAAGATTTTTTTTGTCATTTTCATCCATATTATTGCACAGTGGCTGGGTGAATGAATCCCCTTCTTCTGTACTCAGGTACTGACAGAATCAGCCCGTGACCCAGCTCAGAATAAGCGGCAGGAAGATGGATGGATTCGCTAAGGATGCGTCAGGGACGTTGAGAACGATGGCAAAAGGTGATGTCATGGATAATCTGAGGAATTGTTGTTTTTTCTCTCCGGTTTCCTTCAGAACAGAAAGGTAAAGCCCTGCCAATACACCTGAGTTACTCATATGTCATGATTCATTCAGTGAATATCCAGTCACAGAAGTAATGCCCCTACACTCCTCAGGGCCATAGGCCTCTGCCAGATGGTCAGTTTGGTTTAACCAAGTCCTGCTTCACCAAGTCTTGTTTCACCAAGTCCTGCTTCACCAAGTCCTGTTTCACCAAGCCCTGTTTCACCATGCCCTGTTTCACCAAGTCCTGCTTCACCATGTCCTGTTTCACCAAGTCCTGCTTCACCATGCCCTGTTTCACCAAGTCCTGCTTCACCAAGCCCTGTTTCACCAAGTCCTGCTTCACCATGCCCTGTTTCACCAAGTCCTGTTTCACCAAGTCCTGCTTCACCAAGCCCTCCCTCAAGGGCTCAGAACTAGGACCTGTGAGTCCGTGTTAACTCTCTGGGCCTGAGGAAGTCCATGGCTGGTCAGATTTCCTCACAAATTGGAGAATCCAGTAACAAATAATGGAAATGTATAGATGAAAGGAAAGGCAAGCTGGATGTGCACAAGTAGGAGAGTGCAATGCGGACAGTCACAGTTATTTTGAAGAGATTCGTTATCTTTGGGGAAATTTAAGTTTAAAATGATGGCAGGGATGGGGTGAGTGTGTGTGTGAGTGTTTGTCAAGTAAAGTCTTAACTGTCATCTCTTAGAATTTGGTGATCAGTGATCTTTGTTGAAACGCCACAGCAAAATTTGTGCTCTGCGTCTAACCCATACTGTATGTGACATAGCAGGGGGCAGCTAATTCAGCAGTACCTTGCTGGTTAGGGATTCAAACTTGCAGTGTTTCAATTAGAAGTGCACTTCCCTAACCATTAGGCCTCCACTACTACTAACCATCTCAGCCATGGACAGTAAGTAGCGAAAGGAAAGGACCCTACTCCTTGGCTGATGGTGCAACATTCATGCCAGGACAGAAATTATAGTGCTAAAAACAGAGTAACATAACGTAACGTGACAGCACAGCATGGCAAACACGAGTGTGGCCACATAAACAGCCGGTTGTGTGTGTGTTTGTGTGAGGGTGCAGGGAGGGGTAGCTGCCTATGAATGAATGAGTAAGGGAGGCGAGGGGGTGGGCACATCCTTTGTGTGTTTGTGTTCCTGGCGGTCGAGAGTGAGTAAGAGATGTGTGTGTGTGGGCAGTGTGGGAGGAGGGGGAGTCTGCGAGGGTGGGGGGGGGGGGGCTGCTGTTCTCAATGACTCACAAACTCTGCACAGCATGTGTCCACCCAAACCCCCCCCCAGAAGAATGTACCAGTGCTCGGGGGTTAGCAGGATCAGGAGGTGTCAGTGCTGCCTGAGGTTGTGGGGTGGGGTTTAGGGTAATGAATCCCACTGATCATGTTACTTGGTGGTGGGCGGGGGCCTGATAATATTTCTGCTTTTATGAGGGTCTTCATGAGGGTCCTGGAGTCAGTTTGGAGTCTGTTACCACCAAGACCCCCACTAAATGAATGAATACTACTACTACTAATAATAATAATAGATACTTTTATTGATCCCCATGGGGAAATGCTTTTCATGCCTCCCCCAGCATGCTCTCTGTAGATGGTTGTGAAAGGCAGCTACCCACAGCAGTGCCCAGGGAGCTCGGTGAATAAATGAATGAATGAGTTAGTGAATACAGAAATGATATGAACATTTTGTTTTTAATCTTTTTGATACATTATCTGTTAGCATGTGTTTGTCTCCGTATATCCGAAAGTGAAGCGCATGGTTTTAGACCCTCTGGGGGGGTTGATCACCTTTAAACATTCATTTTAACCATCCATCATCACAAAACTGTGAATCTGCAATGCTGGCATGACAGGAGTCGCTTTTTGCCTTTAAAAGCACGGCCGATGCGCCGCTTAGACCTGATAGAAAGCTGGACCCTGACAACCAGCAGAGGATCCCGATCATCTTTCTGAAGTAGAGGTCAGTAGGTAAAGACCCCCCCCCCCCACCCTCCCCCCCTCCCCCCCCCCCCACCGCCCCCCCCCCACACCCCCCCCGCACCCCCCGCCGA
>JAOYFF010000039.1:192040-219659 GCA_025773925.1 Cryptomyrus ogoouensis | reverse complement strand
AGCATATCTGGCATATGCAACTGATGAGGGGAGGGGGGCCAGTGGGGGGGCCAACAAATTTATCAGGGGGGCCATGGACCCCCCTGGCCACCGCATGATGGCGCCACTGTTTATATAATGTCACTGTAAGCAGTATGCTGAAAACAAGTAGAGGGTATTCCATGAAAGTAGCTAAAGAAAGTCAGACTTTCCCGAAAAAGTCAGACTCAACCTAGCGCCATCTCTAAACTTAGCCTCACGTCGTTCCACTAACGCAGTTCAGCTTTAATTAATCAAGGCTCATACTTGCACAGGGTTGCCAACTTCGGTCAGCTGGCTGGCGTAAAATTTTCAATGTGAACACACATGCACATGTGACTATTTAATTACATTATAAATAGTATGTAGGAACTGCAATCTACCCCAACGTAGCTAATTTTAGGATTATAATGGAATAATATAGGTTTGCCTTAAGATTGCTCGGGTGAACGTGAGAGTCTGAAAGCGTGAGTTCACGCCAGATGCGTGAGAGTTGGCAACCCTGTTTGCATAGTCTCACATCCGAGATATTTAAGAAGCCCAGATGAATGGATGAACGATAGATCGATCAAATGAGTCGGAAAGCGTGTAAGACGAGAGCGGTGTTTTTTTTCCCGTCGCATGACAAATGCTGCTGATGGAGCTGTATGAGGAATACAAAGATATAATCGCTAAAAAAAAGTCAATACTGTGTCCATAAATAAAGCCAGAGAGTTGGCTTGGCAAAGAATTGCAGACTGACTAAATGCGTAAGTTACGTAAATGTAGCAAGTGCTTGGCAAGGTGGTACAGTGATTTATGGTGTCGCCTTACATTGCCAGAGTTCCTGGTTCGATCCCCGTAGCTAACGGGGAACCTTCTGAGTTGAGTTCATGTGTCATTCTTACTGTATAATGCTATTCTGTGTTATTTAATCTCCCTAAAATACGTTCAATCACATCCGTGCGAAATGATCTGCACGAGTAATCGTATCTGTCCTATTTTACTAATAAACTTTCAAAGTACACAGAGACTAAACAAAATATAAAAATATCTTCCTGTTCATATTATTTTAACGGATTTTTTGTTACAATTTCAGTCATTGCATTTCATTGCATGTTTGACCTTTGTAATATGGGTACGCTTTTATTTTAAATATTTTGGAATTTATTGGAATGCTGAGACGTAATTTTTATAGGATTTGTAGATTCCCAAAAGACATTAGTAGTGAGACGCGGAATTTCGTCCGACGGAACGATCTTTAGGGAATCTGTTCCCACACGTCGGATGTTCTTTGAGACACCGCTTAACTAAGAGAGACGGTAACCTGTGGCTTGTACTACAAAGCGGGGTTACTGGCTTATCGGGATAACTTGTCAGATTTAAGGTACCACAGTTTAAATGGACTTCATATTCGCTCACTTACATTTTGCCCAGACTACCTTAAATCCGACAAGTTACCCCAAGAAGCCAGTAACCCCGCTTCGTAGTACAGGCCACTGGTCCGGAGCAGACTTGTTCACTCGTCTAAGTTACCATGGTAGCTCAGCAGGGATTCAGTACTATTGCTAACCTCCTATAGGTGAGAGAGACAGTAGCGTCACCTATACGGTAACAGGCCCGAAACAAGTAAAATTCAGTGAAAATATTTTCAAAGTCACAAGGAAAAGGCATAAATTAAGTAGATATTGATCTTAGGATTTAGTGAATCAATACCAAATCCAGGATCGGGATTAATCATAAAATTATTTTTTCCACCCTAACCCAGCAGGAATTATCTTCAGCCTCCAGCACTGGCCCCTCCTTTCCAGCACTGGCCCCTCCCACACATAGTTCGCCCCTCCCCTTCACACTGACCCCCATCTTCACTGAGGCAACTGCAAGGGCACTTGTGGGGTGTGTGTGTGTGTTTGTGTGTGTTTCTACATCCTAGGGTATATCCTGTAATGAAAACCTCAGCGATTCATCTGATGAAGCACCACTTATACTGGCTGCGGTTGCCAAGGAAACCTCGTCCCTTTTGCATAGTGTCAGATTAACGCCAGCAGAGGGCGCTCATGAGCTGCGAGGCCATATGGGCCTTGCCAAGGTTCTGCTTCAGAGTGCCTGTACTTGTGATGTTATGCCACTTACAACTAACTTTCAGTGGGAGCCCTAAAGTAATTCACTCAGGTTAACAGGAGGTACCTGGCAATAAGCAGTTTTGGGATCTTAGTGATACCAGAACGGCTTGCATGTTGAACATGACTAACTGCCAACTGCGCATGCCCCCCCCCCAGTTTAGGTGGCAGTGTAGCTCTATGTGTCTGTGTTCAGGGTGGGCTGGGCTAGCTGACAAAACGACCCATATGACAGTTTCACCTCCCCCCGGAAAGGACAGTGATCACCAGCGCTGAGTACAGTATCAATCATTTCAATGTTTATTACTGTATTTGTATACTTACATGGCTGTGCTGGTGTATGGCTCACCCTGGGTCAGGGTCATACCAAGCCGGGGGCTGGAGGTCCGCCTTTGCCCCCCCAGCGGTCGTGTCACGTGGCTCGGTCTGCCGGTTCCTCTGGGGTGACCTGTACAAGCCCCTGAATCACCTCCTACCTGTTCATATTTACAGCAGAAGCTCTGTCCAGAGTCATGGGGCTCCTGCCTGACACCCCCCAGGCAGTGGCACGCACTCTGCCGCGTTACTTATTTACCGCCAGTCCGTAATAAAACTACATCACAGTGTTTTTTTACCTTGTACCTGAATGTTTGGTCAAACTTATGTTGACGATAAGTTGCTGAATTTGACCACTCAACCCTCTTCACTGTCCCAGAAAAATATCCTTCTGCAGAGAATGTTTCGGTCTGGACTGGGGGGCTACGGTCATCCTTCAAACAGCCCACCAGATGTGCGTAAGGTGAGATAGCGTGTTCCTCAGATGGTGCCTCCGTGTTTGGTGTGATGCCATCAGGTCCAGCAGAGCAGTTACCTACAGCTGATTGAACCCAGATTCCACCATGAAGGCTATTTACTTTCCCTCTAAAACCGCGGAGAGCACATCCTGCGAGTAAAGCCTGCAGTAATCTCAGGGGAGGGCTTTGGGAAGACGGTGTCCCACTGAGGGCAAGGGAAACAATCTGCACACCAAAGCTGAAATGAAAAGGAAAGCTTTGTTATGAATTCTTTTTTTCAGTTCCAGTTTTGGGACTGAAGATGAAGTTTGGGAGACTGAAGGATAAAAGACCCGCCTGCATTTCGAACACCAACTTATCTATACCAATGTAATGTGCAAATAGGGAAGGGTCAAAGGTCACCAGTGACTCGTTCATATTCATGAAGGCTGAGAGCAACTTTACAGCATGGAATTACAGCAGCATTGACACTGTGTCTGACCGGGCTCAGACTCAGTGCTGCCCTCTGTCTACGGTGTCAGGTAGCACCTCGTTTGTGATTGCCTAGGGTCACTGACGCCAGTTGTCCAGTCAGTGACTTGGAAATTTCCTCCACTGCTGCCTGCTTATACCCCATCCTATACCCCTGAAGTCTGGGGCCACCAGGCCACCTTGGAAGCCTGGTTATAGATGAGAGCAATCGCCTGTGACTCTTGACCTTATTTTCAAATGCAATCCTGGGCTTGGCTCGTTAAACATGCCATGACACTTGGGAAAGTCTCGGGGGGGGGGGGGGTGACCTTTCCGCATTCGGCCCAGCGAGACGGGGTCATTAATTCAGGTAGCAGGGGGACAGGGGGCATTACTGACATCACGCCGTAACACTGTACACATTAAACACTGCTAAGAAGCTGGCCAAGGTCCCATTGCTCACCGATCCATAGCTGTTTATTGACAGAAACACGAAAATACACAATCTGAAGTCTTAACCAGCGGAGCAGGCAAAAAGTCGAAAAACAGAAAAACAGACCGGGGAAGAATCACAGTCTAAGACAGCGTTGAGAAAACAGGCGAGGGGTCAATCAGGACATGAAGAGCGGGAAAACGCTCAGTACGGAGAACAAATGAAGGACACGCCCCCAAATTAACCTGGTAAAAAAGTCACAATATGGCAGCAAAGCTGGATCAGAGATTAGTGGCGACTCGAATGTGAGGCCTGCAGGGGGGGTGGTCGGGGCTGGCAGATTCCCCCGCGATGAGACGGTCCCTGTCATCCCTGGCAGTGTAATTAAGAGCTGACAGTAGGGTGGGGGGCTTTGACACCTCTGCAGATTAATCATACACACCTCCACATTTACTCCATTCAACGACAGAAGATGTATGGGTTTGTCGTGAAGGACTGCACTGCCTTGAAATCCCACAAATGTTCTGTAGAAGGCTGGTGACAATGTCACTCCACCCTGTCCTTCTAAAACATGGCCCTGATGGATCAGATGGCACACAGATGGATGCTGAGGTGGCTTGTGGGTACACTGCGGGCTGAGGCTGCGCTGGTGTGGTCTACATTCAGCTGAACTCCCAGTTGGGTTCCGGTAGTGATGTAACTGATGTGTGAGGTAAAGGGGACATGAGTACCATGACAAAAATACGACCATTTATACCCTGTCAGAGATTCTGAAACTAAGAGCTTCTCTTAATATGGGTGCTGTTGGCGCTGGCAGATTCATTTACTGACTGGGGGACTGACCTTGGATCACATGACCTCGTGACATCATGGCTGGATGCCTCACCTGCATCCTTGTTGGCTTGGTGCGCCCTGAACTGTACAGCATTCAGGATAGATCAGTCGGCTATTTCTGTCTGAGACACCTCACCTCCCATTCATGGTGGGGGGAACTACCTGCAGGACCCTTCGCTTTCAGGTCTGGACAGGTCCGATTCACGCCTCGCTCTGCCTGTGCTCTACGGGGTCTTCCCTGTGTTTCCTGACCATCTGGGGATTGAGCGATTTCATTCCAGTGTTTACCCAGAATCCCCCCTGGGCCCCCATGACCTTCACTGTGACTACCATCAATGCAGATGACACAGATCCAAGATTCGAGGGTTTATTTTCGTTGGGATTGCTAATTGAGATATTAATTATGGGGCCAGCTCAGTGTCGTATCTGCAAGATGTTTGCCCTTCTGGATGCTTGTGTCCAGTCGGGCTTCATCTGTGAGTGATGTAAGTTAGTGGACTCACTCATGGTCAAGGTTCGTGACTTTGAGGAGCAACTGGCTCTCATCCAACACAACACAGAGTAAGAAGAGATAGTTATTCATTTTAGGGAGATAGTGTGTACATTAGAAGCGGGGAGGGGGGAGGATGAAGAGCAGAGAGGTCGAGAGAGCTGGGTGACCGTATGTCATAGACGTAAGAAAGGGCGTACACAGTTTACATCACCTGAACTGACTGTGTCAAACTACTTTCAGGTGCTTCCATCTTTAGAGCCGGAAGAGACTGGGGAGGCAGGTGGGCCCTTGGGCACCAAGGAGCCCCCTCCCCCCAGGAAGGAGGGAGGTTGTGGTAGTGGGGGATTCAATTATTAGAGGTGTAGATAGTTATGTGTGCACCCGTGATAGAGGGTCCCCTACAGTGTCTTGCCTGCCTGGTGCCCAGGTGGGGGACCTTCCGAATCATGTGCACTGGCTTTTTGCCCCAGCTGGGGTGGATCCAGTGGTCATGGTGCATGTTGGCACCAACGACACAGGAAAGGGCAGGAGGGCTGTTCTGCAGGATAAATTTATAGAAGTCGCGGATAAGCTTAGAAGCAGAACGTCCACGGTGGAATTCTCTGGAATATTTCCCGTGCCACGTGCAAGCTGGCTAAGTTAGCTGAGGTAGGGAGATTAAACGTGTGGCTAAAAGGGTGGTGTGGGAAAGAGGGTTAGGGTTATGGGGCACTGGAGGACCTTCTGGAACAGGTGGGACCTGTTCAAGCCGGATGGGTTGCATCTGAACCAGAGGGGAACCAGTGTACTGGGGAGGCATATGTGCAGAATAGTTGAGGAATGTTTAAACTAGGGACTGGGGGGGCAGGGAGGTTAGTTAGGAATATAGGTGGGGAGAGACAGAAAGCCCCAATTAACATTAAAAGTGGGCACTGTAAAAGGCCTACCATTTGTGGTCTGTACCTAAACACTAAGGGTATTAGAAACAAAATTCATGATGTAGAGGCTTTTATTTCATAAGACATTATATAAATAACAGAACCATAGTTGAGTGACAGTGATGGAGAAGAATATAATATGGATGGTTACACGTTGTTCCGTAGAGACCGGATAGGCAAGAAGGGAGGTGGTGTTGCAGTGTATGTAAAAGAAAACTTGCAGGCAAGGGAGCTCACTGATAAAAATAAAGGTACAGAAGCTATATGGGTAAAATTAGATGCTAAAACTCATATGGCCTAATTGTCAGTGTTTGTTATAGAGCACCTAATTACAGAGGAAAGCAGAATGTTATACATATCAGAATCATCAGCAATGAAAATTATGTGGTGGTTATGGGTGATTTTTATTTACCTGGGATACAGTGGGACACAGTCTCTGTCTCTGCTGTAAATGAACTTAAGATGGTCAAACTGGTGCAGTATTGCTTTTTTTTTTACTCATTTGTTAAAACCCCTATCAGGGAAGAAGCCATTCTCAATCTTGTTTTCTCTAATAACCAGGATAGGATTGGAAAATTAGACATTTTAGAACCACTGGACAGTAGTGATCATAACATGGTTAAATTCAAGGTTAATTTTAGTGTCCGAAGAGCAAAGTCCAAAACAAAAGTATACAATGTTAGGAAGGCTAACTTTAATGGTATGAGACTGAAACTAGAAACTGTAAACTGGATGGAGTTAAATAGCAAAACGATTGAAGAGACATGGGAATTTTCAAAAAGCACATTGTTGCAAGAAGACTTCATACCTGTTTCCAGCTAAACTAAATCTAGGAAACAGCAACCGAGGTGGTTTACTATGGAAATTAAGAATAAAGTCAGGAGGGAAAGGGCTCTGTTCCACACATGGAAAATAATGATTTCAGAATAAAGCAGGAGTATGTAAGTCTACAGGATAAAAAATAACAGACTTGCTAAGAGGAATGTAGAAAGGAAGATTGCATTGGAGGCTAAGGGTGACATTAAAAATGTCTTCCAATATTTTAACTCCAAAAGAGCTCTAAAAGCTGAAGTCACTAATCTGCAGGATAGTAAGGGTCTTAAAATTGAAAGTGAAATTGAAATAGTTTAGTTTAATGATTGCTTTGCATGGGTATTCAGTGTAGAGGACATGAGTAACATACAGACTCTTATTACTAATCCAGCGTTATCTATGACCAACATATGTATAACTGAAGTTGATGTGCTACAAAGCCTGGCTATGTTATGCTGCAGCATGGTGCGAGAGAAAAAAGGTGACAATCTGCTAGTGACTCAGAGACAAAAAGGGTTTTTTTAAGGAAACTAAACGAACAGGATAAAACTACAAAACAAAAGAACCATGAGGGGTTAGGAAACAAACAGGGAAAATTACTGAATTAACTAAAGCCATGAAATAAAGCACAGCTAAGAGACTACGCAAAATCACAAGGAATAGAATTGGGCAGGCAAACAGAGAACCACACAGAGTAACATTCACAATTGCAGACTGAGGAGCAAGGAAAAAGCAGGCACTTAAATACACAAATAATGAGGACTAACAAAAGGCAGGTGTGAATAATCAAGACAATTAACCAATCAGCACAGTACGCGGAAACAAGTCACAGATGGAGAAACTTAACTAACAATTAACAAACACAGAAAAGGACCTTTAACAAATAATAAAACTAGGAAACAAACTGCATCCCAGGAAATAAACACTAGGAATTTTGACACACAGCTGAGGGCTGACACTAGGAGGGACTAGGAACACGAACACAAGCAGAACAGAATTAAACTGGACACAAACAGGAAAAACAAAATGGAAACACTAGAAAATGCTGGCCTGAACCCCACCACTACAGGGTCATAGTCTTGTTACCACGTGCTCAACCCACTGAGCTATGTGCGAACCAGGCAAGAATAAAAACACACTAGGGACTAGTAAGAAGAGAGAGGGAACAGGATGGACTGAACACACAGGACAGGGATGGACAGGCGCTGACCCTTTCATGCTAAGCTCAAAATAAATAAATCACAGGAACCTGATGGCATGTTACCTATAGTTTTAAAGAGATGAGGGATATTATTTGCTGACCTTTAACTTTACTATTTCAGAAATCCTTATCTGCTGGTGTGGTACCTTCTGATTGGAAGCACGCTAATATAACGCCCATATTCAAAAAAGGGGTTAGAAGTAATCCAGCCAATCAGTTTAACTTGCATAACTGGAAAAGTAATGAAAGCTATAATCCAAGCAAAAATGGTAGATTACCTAGATTCAAATAACATTCTGAGGGATAGCTAACATGGATTTAGGAGAGGTAGATACTGTTTAACTAATCTACTAAAGTTATTTGAGGCAGCTACAACAGAAATTGATCACAAAAAGACCTATGATATGATCTGCTTAGATTTCCAGAAGGCCTTTGATGTTGTCCCCCATAAACGGCTCCTGCTTAAGCTCAAAGTAGCAGGTATTTTAGGAACTGTAGCAGCTTATATTGAAATCTGGTTAACAGACCGGAAGCAGTGGGTAATTACTAAAGGCACAATGTAACAGTGGGCCTGCATTCATAGTGGGGTACCGCAGGGTTCAGTTTTAGGACCACTGTTATTTCTAATTTACATTAATGATATTGACACCAATATATACAGTAAACTGTTTACATTTGCAGACGACAAGACAAGGTGGGTGGTGTAGCAAATACTGATCTAGCATCACAGAGGCTACAACGGGATCTTGATTTAATTAGTGACTGGGCTGAAATTTGGCAGATGAATTTTAATGTAGACAAAGGTAAGGTAATCCATGCAGGGAGCCAAAATATAAAGTACAGATATTTTATGGGTTCCACTGAAATAAAGGTAGGTGATTATGAGAAAGATCTCGGTGTGTATGCTGATGCTTCCATGTCCCACTCTTGCCAGTGTGGGGAAGCAACAAAAAAGGCCAATAGGATGTTGGGTTACATCTCTATGTGTGTGGAGTTTAAGTCAAGGGAGGTGATGCTACGATTATACAATTCCTTGGTAAGACCCCAGCTAGAATATTGTGTGCAGGTTTTGTCACTATACCTTAAAAAGGACATTGCTGCCTTGGAAAGGGTGCAACGTAGGGCTACAACAATGATTCCTGGTCTTAGAGGAATGTCTTATGAGGAGAGATTAGCTGAGCTGAATCTGTTTAGCCTCGAGCAACGGAGACCAAGGGGGGACATGATCCAGGTATATAAGATTCTAAAAGGTTTGGATGCTGTTCATCCAAATAGTTACTTCAATATTAGTTTAAATACCAGAACTCGTGGCCATAGGTGTAAATTAGCGGGAGAACATTTTAAAATGAATCTGAGAAAGCACTTCTTCACACAGCGTGTAGTTAGAGTATGGTCTTCCCGCTAGTGTAGCGCAAGTTAAAACCCTGGGTTCCTTTAAATCAGAGCTAGATAAGATTTTAACAACTCTGAGCTATTAGTTGAGTTCTTCCCAAACGAGCTTGATGGTCTGAATGGCCTCCTCTCATTTGTAAATTTCTTATGTTCTTATGATCATACACAGAGTAAACAGTCAGTCACACTATAAATGAAAACCTTACTCTGCATGTCCTTCTGGCTTCTGGTAAACAAATTAAACACAAAACACAAATATAAACTAAGGTGCTTCAGTAAGGTGATAAATACAAGTAGAATTATAACAGTAAATACGTAATCACAGTGCAATGTAAACGTACAGTGCAATGTAAATCTCCAAAAGGGTTTTAAATTGAATACGTGCTGTATTGGTGTGAATGAGAAAGAGATGCTGACGGCTTAGACACCGAAGTGTTTGAGCCCAGTGAGGGAAGAGTTCCTACAGAGCCGGGAAATGAGGAAGACCTTCAAGGTCATGCCTGAGAGCAGAAAGTCGACTCTGGTGGCGGGTACCGGCCCTCTACAGGTCCGCAGTGACTCACATCGCAGGCCTGGGTCTCAGGTCACGCAGCTGAGGTGAAAAGGAACACGATCCTTGTGGTGAATTTCAGCGAAAGGACAGAAAAACGAAGAACACTAATTCAAACGACGTGAAAACAAACCTGACCAGCTTCAGGACACGCTTCACAGCCTCACTGACACCTCTAAACACGACTAGTGCTTACAGCTAAACTCATTACCCAATATGCACCCCTGCTGTGGAAAGGGGGGGGGGGCGCTCTTATCATCTCCAAGTGCTTGGCTGATTAAGTACAAATCACCTCAGTAAACACGGTTCGACTTTTGCAGATCTGAATTGCTGCCCACTTCAGAAGCTGTACAATCTGTAGTGTTTCTCCCCAAGTGCCGACACCAGATGATTTGATTTTCATTGGAAACAATACCTGATTATTATGGGCTGGGATTTATCAATGACTCACAGACCCTGCCATCTCCCATTTGGCATATCTGTCGGGCCTTCATCATGTGACTTAAGCAGGGGCCAGCACTGGACTCTGTCCCTGTCATGTGACACCCTCCCATCATGTGACACCCCACAAAGAACAGTTTCAGTCAACAATGGAGTAATTGGCAAGCAGAGTTGGGTAATTGAATACTCTGTGACTGTGACTCTTTATGCTCAACTGATTGGTTGAAACAAAATCCCGGTCTGGACTTTTACTGTCTGGACCTGAATTACCCAACTCTGTTAGCAAGAAGGAAACCACTTCAGCCTGCAGGTTGCAGTGAATGCTTGAGCATTCCTCACTCTACACAACACTCTTCATTACTCCCTACTACACTCTGCTGGGAGTACTTCATGTGCAGCTGTGAATGGGACACACAAAATAGTTTGAACGCAGGTA
Organism: Cryptomyrus ogoouensis; assembly: GCA_025773925.1. Lineage (NCBI taxonomy): Eukaryota > Metazoa > Chordata > Actinopteri > Osteoglossiformes > Mormyridae > Cryptomyrus > Cryptomyrus ogoouensis. The sequence continues at coordinate 208,809 of JAOYFF010000039.1, read as the reverse complement.
CATGAATGCTGAAATGATTAAACATAAATGTGATTCAGTTATCAAAGTATAAACAATACCATCTTACAGAATAATACATAATCTGGTTGTCGCCAGTATTGCCCACATACAACATCATAAATCATACCACATGTCTTAGTCTTTAATGATATCAGCTTAACCATTAGATTTCTTGGGGTTGAGGTTCACCAAAACTTTTCCCTGTGATAATTTGAGCCTTATATAAGCTTGAAAGTATATTCTAGAAGGTGATTCATGACAGACTTTTGAAAGTTATGTGGATCTATTGAAAAGGTTAAAGTTAATTAGTTCACACACAAACCTGACAGAAGACATGTCTACCCTCTGCACAGATAAAGGCACCTGGGAGAACTTGCTGTCTCTATAGGAAGAGATGGAGTATTGACGGCAGGAGAGAATGATGGACATATTTACACTTTTCCTGTGGCGTGTGGAGGGGGGGGGGGTAGGGGGCTGTTATGGCTGGACACGGCAAAAGGAAGGACGATTTGCAGAAGTGGAATGAAGAGGTTTATTCACAAAAAGAGCAGAACACAGAGGGGAAAATGACATAAAGGGACCACAAGGGATCAAAACCAATGCAAGAATATTAAACATCAACTAAATGAATTACAAAGAATACAAGAGAGAGAGAGAGAGAGAGAGAGAGAGAGAGAATCTTTATTGCCATTTGCACAGGTACAGGTCACTACAAGTACATTGGAATTGTTGTGTGTATTTTTCACTGAAGTTTGGGTCCCTACTTCCTGACTCCGAGCTCAAGCGCTGTCTTGATCGGAAACTTTTGCAGCTCCTGGTCACTTTCGTGTTGCTTTCACACTGCAACACAGGACCTGGGACCTTTATGGTGAATAAGCACATGAAACAATGGAGGATAAACAAGTCGTTTTGTTAATTAGGTCTTAGTTATTGGTGGTACTGCGATGTTACACAAAAGTGTATCGGTTATTGATGGAATATGGGAACTGATATGGAGATGCAAGTAAAAATGTATTCATTAAAGCATTAACAGTAATTGAGGTACAAAATAATTCCATCTGCTCAATTTTTGTTCCACTACTTCTATCTCTTTTCCCCTCATTTATGCAAAACTGGTAAACTCTTAGGCATCCATGTTGTTAGTGTCATAATCACGTGATCAGTGGCTAGTCAACATGAAGCTTAAAGCATCATTGCCGAACAGTAAAGTCAGCTAGTCTCTTTAACCCTTATGCCTCTGTGGCAGATTTCGTAGGAGCTGCCCGTAGCAGGCTAGCTATCACCGTTAGCTGGTCTTCACCATGATAATGGTCATTGTTATGAAAGTCTACACTGTATGTATGAGTCGATTGGTTTCCAAGACCTCGCAGGAGATAAGCGAGGAAAAAAAAGAAACTTCAAAAAAGATGTGAGGTTTGATTCTGAGCAAAAAATGTGAGACTGCTTGGCCCCCTTGTGGTGGTACGCTGTTCTGCAGGTCAGGCCTGGAGGGTGTTGCATGGTTACAGACTCACCACAGTGAGGCAGGACATCCTACCCTACAGCTTTGGAAATGGGAGCTTTGATGACTAATATACAGCTTTTAAGCAACAAACCTGATGGAATCATTACTCCCCGCTCTCACGGGAGAAGGACTTTATTTCATTTTAGCTGAAGGTGCACAGATGGAGCTGTGTGTCAAAGACATGCCCCGCACCCCCCTCCCCACATGCCGGATCCCCCTCCCCACATGCCGGATCCCCCTCCCCCCACACCTTCCCCAAACTCTTTCACGTTAATCTTCTGAAGGCATCAGTATCGAATCGTTTTTGGGGATGTGTTCAAGAGACCAAAGACCTTTCACTAACAGAATTACTGCTGCAATGATTGCCGTGCATGATCAATATTCTCCTGCAGCAGACACACATGGCCACCGGACATCCATCGACCGCTTATTCTGTTGAGGGTTAGCACAGGGCAGGCAACAGGCCATATGCACACGCTCTCAGTCAATAGGTAACTTAAAGACACAGGTTAGCCTGACTGCATGTGTTTAGACCCAGAGGAAGCCCACAGCACAGGGACAGCATGCAAGAGAGGAGGGATTCAAACCCCAAACTCTGGAGGATTAGGTGACCCTGCTCCCCACTGAGCCATCAAACTGCACAGGTCAGATGTCAGTGACTCTTTAAGTATGTTATAATGCATTTATAAATGACAAACATGCATTGTCCAAAGCTTTTCAGGAGCTCGGTTATGGCTGGTTAAACAGAGCAGAGGTACACTAACGCAGGCAGTCCTTGGGTCAAAGTCATACTTACAAATGGACTCCCATAAATCCCATTGTATAAAATATTTGAGTTGAATACTATGGGTCATAGTAGACACGCACTACCTTTTTGTGACACTCGTGAAAACACTGCACAACTTCAGGTCAGCTCTAAGTACGGTTCAGTACCGCATGCAGTTACTTTTATTATTACAGTATAATAATGAATATATATATTTTTTATTATGTACTGTAATATAATTTTTCCAACTTACCTACCAATTCGACTTAAAGACAAACTTAGGGAATGGCTCTCATTCGTAACCTGGGGACTGCCTTTAATGTACACTTGCTCTATGGATGGTGAACGTGGAAGAAAATTTTTCTTTACCATCTATGGTCCTTCTATCAGTGTTTCATTGCACTACGCACTACGAGATTGAAATTCCATCTCAGTGTCTGACCCATGGATCGCAGAGCTGAAGATAGCAATAAAGACACTTTGACTTTTAACTCATTCGTATACACCCCCCCCCCCCTCATTCTGACTGACACTGAGCTGCTTCTGCTATTTTTTCCCGTCTCTCGGAGTCCCTCCTGGCTGGGGGTCATTATCTGTCTGACTCTGAGCTCTCAGTGCCTGTCACTCTCCAGAACGCCATGTTGTGAATCTCACCTCCCCAGCCTCAACTGTGATTTGCTTTGGAAGTCGCTTCGTTCCGACTCAGCGGTGTTATCTACCTTCCCGTGTCTATGGAGAGTGACCGAGCCATAATGTGTAAATAATTCAGATACATATAAATAATAGAAATCTGTGTTTTCAGATAAATCCATAATGGAAACATCACCAGCCTAAATTGCTGTTAAAGGAGCATGAACTATAGACGACAGACATCCTCCTGCTGAGACACTCAGTGTTTTCCCGTGACCCCAGAGAGTGTTTGTAATTCATAGAGTGAGATCGAGATACGGTTTATGTGGTAGGGAATCGTGTTCACTGCGAAATAGATGAGAATGAAAAAAATGCCACCTTAATCTAAGGGGAAAAAAACACAATGTGAGGAAGGTGTGTGAATCTGTCTGCAAAACGAAAGGGAATCCTACGGATTTCAAAGGCCAACCTTCTCGCTCCGGCCTGAATGTAGGGTCTGTATAGCAGCCACCTGGGGTAATGGCTTCAGGGGACCGAGGAGTGACTCTCTGTTTGAGGTCAGATTCCTACAGCAGGGGGGAGAAGAGACAAGATGGAAAAATTCAGAGTGGTTGGATTTATCAAGCATAAAAGCTGGAAATCCATTCCGATATCGCAGCCCCCAGAGCTGCCCAGATTCAGATGTCCACGGATTGTGTTATTTTGCAGTTTTGTATGCCAGTGACACTGGGCTTCCGATACTGTCTGTTTGGGTCCTTCCTGGGGTAAATAATCTGAATTTTGGAGACGAAGGTAGTAGAGGAAGAGAGCTTAGGGGTTTAAGGAGAGTGGGGAACACTGGAGGAAGTGGAAGGGTGCCATAAGCACCGTGGGGCGACCTTCAATGGTAGCAGGACCAGCAAAGACTGGAACCCAGGCACCTGTCACCATTATTACTGACCGTTCTCCACTCTGATTGTGGTCTCCAACACCAGAGATGAAGATGCAGATGAATCTTTATTTGCCATTTGTACAAGCATGAGATGAGGTACATTTGAATGTGTTAATTATCACATATCCCATCATGCTCTGCTTTTTAAAGACACACACACATATAGAGGTGAGCTTGGAGCCCGAGTGCACGGTCTGGCCATTTATCCCGCATCTCTGGAGCATTTTTAGTGGGTTAGGGGTTCTGACCAAGGGCCTAATGGAGATGCGGCTACTCTGCTAAGCACAGGGTTCAAACCGGCGGCCTTAACCCACTGAAGGCAAGAACATTGTTTTCAAATCTCAGAAGGAGTTTTTGAGAAACAGATCACTTGTGAAACAAATGTTGAGTGAACTTATGGGAGTATTTTTAAAGCTAATGGTCTGAGAGGAACTCTGGGTTATGTTTCATAGGTATACGCGTGACCTCGTGCTTGGTGATGGTTTAAGATGAATCGCCATTGATTTATTCCAGGTAATTGTGCATGCTGGAGATTATTTAACTGCCCTCTTATGTTCTCATTGTGAAATGCCAAAGCACCTGATTGCTGTAATGAAAACAGTTACAACAGCAGCTCCGCGGGGCCCCCTTCTGATTGTACATGGACACAGCAAGCACACAGATGCAGGACTAGGGGCGACTGGAGAGATTAGGGGCTGTAGTCAGGACTGGGAAATGTCCATATATTTATATGTTTCTACAGTCACCAAAAGCAGTACACTGGTAAAAATCACATGAGCAGCAACCAATTGGTTTCACTTTGTTGAAAGACTTGCACCCCCCCCCCCCAAACTGATGGCAGACTGAGCTGCCCTCAAACATGCTCAAAGCCATAAAACCCCAATGTTAATTTTACTGGAGGACTGCATTTCTGGTTCAGAGGGGACCTGAGCAGCCAGTGTTTGGAGGAACTGGCTGAGTATTTTCCCCACCTGTTCACTGGCGGATGCCCCTCTTTGCAGTGCCCCTGTATTTCTGTGCCCCTGTGACAGCAAACGGACCATCCCACACCGACACTGTTCCACCCACAGCTGCTGGCTCAGTGAGGCGTGACAAAGCGAGAGAGATTTGTAACAGCGGAAGAAAACGAGACAGAACAGGGACAAATGACCCCCATCTCCTCGATTTGTTTTGCTGAACTGCCCAGCGATGTGGGCTGGGTGATTATGTGGCGATTTCCCGAACTATGGTGATTACAGGGCTGCAGTCATGGTGTGACGGCCCTCTATCTGCCTCTGCCTATAGGTGGCGACCTCAGCTGGGGTGTGACGCCCCTCTATCTGCCTCTGTCTGTAGGTGGCGACCTCAGCTCAATGCCACTGTCTAATTTTATGGACTGTTTTAAATATGGTTGCAGATGCATGCTAAACAGCTGTATTTTGTTTGCTACGTAACACATATTTCCAGATAATTTCCTGATATCTATATATCTGCATGGATGATCTTTAGTATGCACCATAAGCTCTTTAGAAGTAATGTGAACATTTTACTCTATTAATATTGTATTAATGTTACAATAAAATTGTTATTCATTTTCAGGAATAACTTGGGAAGCTGTCTGAGATGAGAGTAAATCTTACCTCAGGCAACGTTTTTGAAGATGCCAACAGTGTGAAGTTGGATGTGTGGAGGTAGCGTGGTGGTGTGTGGCTGTGTAGATTAGGATGCTACGTGTGTGTAGAAGGTTGTTGGTTCTAATCCTTGAGTCGGCAGAATGATATTACAGCCAAACTATCAGGGATGACCCATAACCTCCAGCTGCTCTAAGTGACTGTCTGATCTGGCTTTCTTAATAAAATATATGCCACTTTGGATAGAGGCGTCTGATAAATAAATAAAATGTGAAAAAGAGTGTCTTTCTTTAAGGGAATTGGAGTCTGCAATGATTATGCATCACTGACCTTAGATGATGTGTTTAAGGACATCCTGGTCAGCAGGGTTTGATGTTGGGGCTGCAGTGGGCAAAGAAATGATTTACGATTAACTAAAGCCCTTTTATCAGTTCTAAGCTGGTTACTGGATTTGGGATTTGTGGCTGTCCATCACATTAGCTGGATTATCCAGGAATGGTATCTAACACATCACATCTCTGGATGCAAACACACAACTGCATGTTACACATCATGCTGTGTGCAGGGTTTCTGTCACAGATGTGGATTTTCACTGTAAGTGGGTCAGAAACCCACAGTCCATTTGTGAATTGCCTGCAAGTGTCCATTTCAATGTCCCTCAAAACTTGAGAAGCCTACACTACCTTCTGTGTGTCACCTGGTCTGTCTAAATCTTCTGAAACTGTCCAAACAGGAGGTCTAGGTCAACATCAATGTTGGGGAACTGAGAATTCTGCAGCTCCTTCCTATGTTCAGGCATGTAGCTGATGTGTACAGAAGTGCTATTTGCAGGGTTTGGACAATGAAACAGAAAGCCCTGGTTTCAGACCATAATTATTTATTAGTATGGTGTAGGGCCTCCTTTTGTGGCCAATACAGCATCAATATCATTTTGGGAATGACAGACACAAGTACAAGACATTTCCTGACTCGCTCCTTCAAAACTCCCCAAAGTAGCTGAATAATACTCAGATCTGGTGACTCTGCAGACCATGGGAGATGGTCAACTTCAATTTCATGGTTATCAAACCACTCTGTCACCAGTCTTGCTGTGTGTATTGGTGCATTATCATCCTGATACATGGCACCACGTTCAGGGTATAAAGTTTGAACCACTGGGTGAACATGGTCCTCCAGAATGGTTCGGTTGCCCTTGACAGCGACACACCCATCTAGAACAAGTAGTGGGCCTAGGGAATGCCATGACATTGCAGCCCAAACCATCACTGACCCACCCCCCTGCTACAGTCTGGGTACTCAGCAGTCTGGGTACTCAGCAGTCTGGGTGGTAAGCCTCTTTGGGGCTTCTCTACACATAACTCAGTGAATCAGAGAACAATACATGTTTCACATTGTCCACATGCCAGGTTCTGTGCTACTGGCACCACTGACACTGACATTTGGCATTGGCATGAGTGACCAAAGGTTTGGCTACAGCAGCCCGACCATGAATGTTGATATTGTGGAGCTTCTGATGAGCAGTTTTGATGTTTAAAAGGAGAGTCGAGGTGTGCATTTAATTCTTCAGTGAGTTGGGCAGCTGTGGTTTTATGCTTTTTGGATGCACACTGGGTTACTACCCAGATGTCCCATTCAGACACCTTCCTCTTGTGTCCACAGTTACTCCTGTTGGATGTGGTCCATCCTTCATGGTGGTATGCCAACATTACCCTGGGTACCGTGGCTCTCGATGCACCACAAAGACTCGCTGTCCTGGTCACAGATGCGCCAGTGTGATGCGCTCTGATACGTCTCCCATCATGTTGTGTGGATTGCAATATTTAATGTACAGCTGTGCTGTTGCTCTGCTAATTCAACCATCACACTCTGCTCTTACTCTTGGAATGTGCAATCAGTGAAGATTGGCCACCAGCCGGCACATAAATAGGCGTGAAACCACAAACACCAGTTTGGCCAGTTTACATACAATTACAATTTCAATTTACAATTTACAATTTACAAGTTACAATTTCATTGTCCAACCCCTGTACATTTGCAGGTCAATTGAAAGTAAGAAGCATGACTGAATCCCATGATCGATCGATCACTTGATCGATTGATCCATTTTCTGTACCCGCTTATCCTATTCAGGGTCATGGGGGATCAGAGCCTGTCCCGGAAGCTATGGGTGCAAGGCAGGGAACAACCCAGGGAACAACCCAGGACAGGACACCAATCCATCACATTATCCCGATAATCAATGACACGCGTTTATAATATGATTCTACTTGTTACTAAACCAAAAATCATTTAAACAAAAACAATGTAGGCCTAAATGAATGTACGTAGCCCAGTTTTTTTTTTTTTAATCAAAAATACGTTACTATTTCTTAACAAAAAATGTAGGTTATATTATTGTACCAAAGTCACTTAAATTTGTATTGTGTCTTACATAACCACCATAAAAACGTGTCCGAAGGTTACATTGTATTACTTTATATATAACAAAATAAACCCCACCGGCGACATATTTATTATTATTTATTTCATTTATCGGTCGAAGTGAAGCGACATTTGGACACTAGGGGGCGCCTTATACCCTTCGATCGAGGGGACTAAGACCGTAGGAGCGGCTTTGCAGAACCTTTCCAGCCGCCAAAGCGCTGTGATCGCTATAAGCCAAGGCTGCAAACAGAATATTATAGAACTGTATAGAAATCCAATAGTGTCCTCCTTAATGGGCAGCCCTAACCAGGCGGTCTGCATCACCAGTCTTTTCATTTCAGAAACATGCGCATACTCCCTTTTTATGAAGGACGAGTCTTTGTAACATTACATATAACTTCCCGGAGAGGTTGTGGTTCGCATGAATGAAATTCAGACGGAATTCCAGAAATTATGGGATGTTCCAGCTTCATGTCGCGCTAGTCTGCTTTTAAATTTTTGAAACGTAGCATTAGTTATTATTACACTGATCCTGGATTTTAATACAGATGAATGAATGGCTGCAAAGACTCCCTTTAAGTGGCGATGTTATTGCGGTCACTGCAGACCGTCTCCCCGCCTCGGTTTCCTCCGTCGGGGAGAGTGCGGGCTGGGGGTTAACTCTCGAAAGCACACCGATTTGAGACTTATGTGTATGATAAATATTGAATCGTATGCAGTAAACGACTAGCTATCAGTCTAATCAATAAAGGCAGAGCACCCGCCGCACATACAGTCTCTGTATTCAGCGCCACTTGCTGAGGGGATTAAATCAATACACCAAATTAATAAATGACGTTTGCATGTCGCCCTCGCACAGGAAACCTAGGTCTTTAATTGCAAAACCAGTTTCGTTTCATTGCGCATTTCCCTAAAATCCACTGGTGCTGCTTGGTACTCATTTTTTCTCTCTATTTTAATTACTGACCCTCTGGTAGATATTTGTTTGTCCTTTTCATTATGCTTCCCCCCCTTTATACCAGTTTCTTCATAGCGTGAATCCTATAATTAAAAGACTGAATTACTGGCGTTCGTCCCAGGTTCCATACAAAGAAGTTAGCGGGAGCTGGAGACCAGGAGGGGGGCGCGTCAGCCGGGCTCCGGGGTGCTGCGCAGCAGGGATCCGCTGCCATTCCGCCCGAAAGCGGCTCTTGTGTGAAACCGCACACTTTTCTAACGGAGCCGTACATCCACAAGAGCGGTCAGTGGTCTCCGGACGCCGAGAAACGAGCTGCAATAGGGCGCTCCATCTTTAGGGATAGTGACGGCTCACTGGGATATTGGCTACCCACAGTGAAGCTCCTCCTGGCTGGTGCCTGGTGGTCCAGCCCCTTCAAGGCAGCGCATCCAGAGCCGCGATCGCTCATCCGCAGACAGTATCTAGCTGCCCGCGGCAGCTGCATCACCCCGGCAGCTCCGGACTTAGAGCAGTGTGTCTCCCCAGTCCAGAGGCTGAAGACCCCCCGGCACTTAATTCTTTTTACGCACTGAAACAGTGTCACGAAACCGCCAGAATCGGCTGAAATTTCATCGCTTTTTCTCTCCGGAGTATTTCCATAATGCGGGAGAAGTGTCTCGACTTGCAAACTATTTGCTGTATACAGAAACGCGATTAATTCTTGTAAATACGGCTCCCCCGTCAATATTAAGGGATCGAGAAGAAATGTCTTTTCGACGGAAGGATGAATATGAACTTGCCGTGGGATTTACTTTATTCTGTCCGTGCAGCCCTTTTGAAAAGACACCTGTGGGCAACAGTCTGATTTGAAGATCAAACCAAATGACAAGAAGCATGTTTGGTTGCCTGCATCTTCGAACAAATAATCGAAAAGCGAAACACTATTAAATATTTTGCAGCTGTACGTCGAATCCAAAAACTACAACACACCAGTCAGTAATAAAACAGGCTGGCAAATTCCTAACCATTGTACCTGCATATCACAGACCTAGAAACATGACCCAGAAACACTCGTACTTAGATATAACGGTGGTTGCAAATCGTCTTGGAGCGCAACTGAATTGTATGAAGGTGGATTTAGGAGCAGACTGCTTTTCCAATGGGGTGGTGCCACATGCAAGTGTTAGTCATTTTCATTATCACACACCAGCAACACAGGATTAAGTGCAGCGGCATCTTATCGCTACAGTAAAGCTCAAAAAGACTGGAAAATAAGAGGAAAAAAAGGCAAGGCGGCACTTTATTTGAACGTTTCCAGCACCACTTCAGTATCTGCACGAAGAAAAAGGCTTTTATCAAGGCTGGCAATGCAGGACTCGTGGGTTTTTGCAGTGTTTCGCCGGTTTGGCTATGAGGTGGTTCTTAAATGAGCCTTTGCTCAGCGACCACACGACGGGACTGCGCACCCGGCTTCGATTCCTACCTGTGGGTCCCGCGTCCCCACGAAGGGACCCCGTGAAGCGCACAGATACGCCGGATCAGTGTGAATCAAGAGACGCGGGGCTTCCCCCTTCCCCCTTTCAAAGGTCTGGGTCTGCTTTGAAGGTACGGTGCCTTTTACCTTCACCTTTCTGTTCGTGCGCACTGGGGCGTTAAAAGGAACTTTGAGGCTATTCTTTATAATAATCTGTGTAAACCACAGCGGACAAAGCAAAACCCCCAATTAAATATAAAACATACAGTTTTTCATGCAGAATGTATAGCAGTTGATTATAATTCAATGTGTTTCTAAATAACTTCACATTTGTTGTATAGAGTACGAGGATTTGTGATCAAATCTCTGGTGTCACCATATTTACGCCCGTAGTAAATGTACAGTGGGATTCGTTGCCTTTTCATACATGCGATGGCATTTGCTCCTTCTACAGGTCCCGTTATGTTATAGTGAAGTCTGGGTTACTCTATGGGAACTTAAAAACACCCAATCCTATACTGTTCCCTGGGTTCGCTGTAATTAAGGTTTTATGGTGGGGTCATGCTCCCAGTTTTCATACATAAATGAGAAGAAAGCCGTTTCTCTTAATTTGGTATAAAACGAGCTGATGACATTAAAGCTTAGTTCATGGTTTATTGTCGGCTTTTATTATGAGCTCAGACAGACTCCACCATAAAAGTGCAATACAATCGGGGGAAATCCCAAATAAGACGGATCATATTTTAATAAATACCGCTGTTTAGCCTCAACTCATCACGGATGATACCGTTTGCTGCAATAGAGATACTCATTAACTATATAAAACCTAAAAAACATTATTGCTCATTCTGTATTTACCAAGTGCGAATTGGTTCTAGTAAATTGCATAGACAATCTTGTTCAAAGGCTATTTAAGAAGTCATTTTAATTACGTATTTTAATTAACCCCTGAACAAGTGGCGGCCCTAAATCGTATTTTTAAATCTGAAAATTGAAGCCTGAATACATTTAATTGATTCATTAACTAAATACAGGAGTAGTGAATTATTAAACACGTTGCGTAACCTTACGTGAATCACTTTCACCAAGACCGGGTATCCCCCATGTACACAGAGCGAAGCCCCACCGAAAAGGCCATTAAAATATGGAGGTTTCCTTTAAACATTCAGTAAATGATATCATGGCTCACATCACTCTTTTCAACAACGTGTTGTCTATAGTCCTCAAATGTCAGCCCTGCTGGCTCGATCGTCTAAGACGAGCCCGCTCTCTGGCTTGTATCTGTCGGTCATATTCACGACAGATTGAAGTGACGCCTAATCGGCGTCATTGGTTTTTTATAAACAGCCACGCATTGCTAGTTAGATAATAAAAACTGCCCATACTATTTGGCTTAATCTTGATATCTGTGGGCTTAAGGTATTTGTTTTCCGGGCGTTTTTGTGCCAGGATTTGCGGTGTCACCTACCCTGGATCCATGCGTTTTGCATATTGCTTCTGTCTTTTCTCGAGGCTTAATGGGCTTTTATTTTAATTAAATTTTATTTTTTTTACGGTGGGCGTCAGTTTTCCGGTCATGTGGGTGTGTGAGTACAGGGTAAAAGTTTTTTGGTGAAAATGCTTGTTTACTTGGAAGTTCCTCCTCTCTTGGTAAACCATGGTAGTCTCTCAGAATAAGTTTTCTTATTGGTTGTTATGGATTAACGTCAGTGCCAGGTGGTCACGTGGTCACACCTAGGCCCTACTCTGTAAAGTAGGAACCCTGACTAATTTCTCTTATTTAGCTTTGCTTGGGAGTGTGCCCTGCAATGGGCTGGTGCCCCATTCTGGGTTCTTCCCTGCCTTTCGCCCGTCGGATAGGCTCTGGACCTCCTGTGACCCTGAATAGTTTAAGCAGTTACAGAAAATAGATGGATGGATGGATGGATGGATGGATGCTTTGGCTCGGTTTGATGTCCTGTGGTCTACAAATGCCTGTCAGGGATACACTTTGGGGGCATCAGCTCAAGATGGGGTGTAGATCTCTGCTCAAGGGGATCCATATATATTTAAAGAGCTTTAAATACAATCTCCCAGGAGCTTCACTCATCTTCCCAAAGATCTAATTTCTGCAGCTGTTCTTATGCTCGCATCTTTAAGAATGGTGCTGTATTTGTGAATCTTTGTCTTCTGAGAATAAGCGTTCCCTGCGAGCATCCATCAAACGTACTCGACGTGTTGTTTCACATACACAAACGGTCGAGGCATCTGCGTAATTGTTTTCTTGGCCATCTTTTATTTGTCGCTTTATAACTTGCTCCCAATTTGAGTCGGCTTTCCTTTCCAACAAACTGAGTCTTTAGATGCAATTAAACATTTAGCCTTGGCTCGGGATGACTGGACCGAGCGTACGGGCACCATGGGTGCACTGGAAGGCGCTGGTTGTACTTCGACAATCCGGACTGTTATTCGAATGCCAGAGCCATGCGCGCTCCCTGCGTTCTCCTACATTAATCAAAACGTGTGACACATCAGCTCTGTCGCCTCATTAAAACACACTCGCGCTCCACTCCAGTTCCAGGCTATAACCCGCCGCATTTTAATGGCCTTTGATACTAACTTACCGCTGGCGAGTTGTAAACAGACCCCCCCTCCTTTAACAACAGGCGAGAGGATTTTACACGGGCTACGGAAATGCATCAGTCGCTGCGGGAGTCCGACGGCCTTAGGCGGATAGTCCTTTATATCCTCCGTAAAGCCGCTGTGCGCACGCAGAGGGGCACGCAGCGCCGTGCTAAGAAGCTGGCTTGTCCCCGTGTTTGTGGCGCACCGTGCAGACACGGGCCAGTACGGTTTGCGTCCAGCCCACTCCATTTCATCACCTGCCACTCCAGTCGATTTCATTTTGATTTTCTACCTTTGTTTGGGAAGGCTGAGTGACTCAGATCGGGTTTACTGTGGAGAATTAAATGTCAGGAGAATCGGCATTTAAATGGCCGCCTCTGATCCGGCTGGGAAGCCTACAGAGGTCAAAGGTCGCTCAGCCTCCCCTGCACTAATGGGCGCCGGTGACCCTTTTGTAGCATCTCTTCATGTCTCCCTTGCCCCCCTGCTCCGCTACCCGCCCGCCTTCGCTTACGTATCCAACACTAATCTGCTTTCCGTGCCATTAAAACATGATTCCCGGATTCCTCCGGAGGGGCTAGATGGAGTTGTTCTGCGTGTGCCGTCTCCAGGAAGCTCCGAGCAGTCACGGTTTCAAAGATGTCACAGCTGATAGATGTGGCAGCTCTCCCCCGTGGCACGATCCGGCCCCCATCTGCACTCTCTTTTTCTCAGGGAAACGCTGCTCGTATATTCATATTCGGCACAAAATCAATGGAATCTGCGTGACAACTTTATTACTGAGGTACATGAGACAACCTAGCTGAAGGTCCATCAGCTTCAGCTCCAATGTCTCAAATCAAAGGGGTGTGGCCAGCCCTTGTTAAAGTAAATTATGGCATGCGAGGTGATTGGGTTTGGCGTCGAGTGACATGTTCATCAGCCAATCAGCTTTGTGTGTAGGAGCAGGTGTGTCCATCACACAGTCCCAAGTCAGGATGGAGTCTAAGTGCAGGTTCTGCTGGCCAGGATGCTTTTGTCAAGAATTAAAACTGCCCAAAAGTGAAAATAATGGAAAATATCTGCATTTAAATGTGAAAACTGGTTTGTTACACTGTCTCATTCTTTTGTGACTGCGTCTGATTATTGGGGGTAGTTAAAACCGCCCATCCCCCCATAATTTATGTCTAGCCCAGTTAGGTAGTCTGTGCCGAGGGACTAGGTTGATGGTCTCGACCCACGACGTCGACATTTACAGAGTAGTGTGGAAAAGACATCCGGGCTGGTTTTCTTCTGGACAGTGGGCGCTCTGCCGAACCCATGGCACCGATGCTAAGGCACGCGCCGCTTCACGGCTCTCAAAGCCACGTGGGCGCAGTGATCGGGGGAACGCTGCCCTTTAAGCTGCAGGGGTTCGACAGACTTTCATTCGCAAGTGAGTGCTGCTATAGTTCCCTGAAAAAGGCCAGGCGAGTGCGTCTCAGTAAAGGATATGGAGGCCGGAATCGACATATTAAGTGGTGTTTATCAGCGTGAAGCTCGGTTAGACCGCACGCGCACAAAGCGCAGATTGGCGGGGCCATGGGGAGCCGGGAATCGTGGGTAAGGAGGGAGGCAGGCTGGCGGCTGTCAGGGAGATACGCGGCTCAGATGCTGGCTGTGAGCTGTAACGATAAAGGTGGCTTTGATTTGGAGGCGTGCGCAGTGGCAGCCCCGTCACCTGTCTGCGACATGCTTTCTGATCCAGTAGAGGTCCGTGACGTTCTGCACGGAGACTTGAGAGGTTTGGAAAGTGTGCTCTGGGGGGCAGCCATGATGCGGATTCCCAAAGGCCAATCGGATCCTGTCTTCAAAGGTCAAAGGTCATGCCCCTACCCAGCTTCACTGGTGTGCGTTGGTGATATATACCAGCAAGACAGCCAGTTGGAGGAACCTTTTATGAAATCCATCCAGTTTCTCTTGAATCAATGTGTCAATGTGTCATGTGAAACAAGACAATGCTTAGGGTGTGGGTTTGAATCCAGATCCTGTGTGTGTGGGGTTTGCGCGTGTTCCCTGTGCTGTGTGGGTTTGAATCCAGACCCTGTGTGTGTGGGGTTTGCGTGTGTTCCCTGTGTTGTGTGGGTTTGAATCTGGACCCTGTGTGTGTGGGGTTTGTGCGTGTTCCCTGTGTTGTGTGGGTTTGAATCCGGACCCTGTGTGTGTGGGGTTTGCGCGTGTTTCCTGTGTTGTGTGGGTTTGAATCCGGACCCTGTGTGTGTGGGTTCCCTCTGGGTGGTTGGATTTCCTCATGCAGTCAGGTTAATCTGTATCTTTAATCTGTCCATTGACTATGACTGGTGTGGGTGTGCGTCCACAGGGTCTAGCCCCGCCCTGCTTATTTCAGGGTCACATTTCGATCTGTTTCTGTGGGTTTCCAAGAACGTTACTCCTGTACTGGGAAGCTATATATCAGGAGATACGGTGGCTCACTGGGTAGCCTCACACCTCCAGGGTTGTGGGTTCGAATCTGGCCTCTGGTTTCCATACTATCCCTATTGGGTGTAACCACAGCCCATTCTGTGCTGCTTGTGCTACACTCCTGCCAGGACCCTCAGCTGGGATGGGAATGGATGGAGTTATCATGTGTGTGTAAGACTGGTGTAACATGTTCCTTTGTGCTCCATCCCTCCCCAGAACAGGTCTCATAGTGTCGATCTGAAGATGTTTTGTTCACAAATCAGAGCATAAATATATCTACCACATACCCACCCTGCTCTCCCACTGTCCCCCAGACCTGTGCTTGAACAAATGATTTTCTCCATGAAATTCACAGCAATGTGAAGAATCCCCTGTGAGTCTCCTTCATCCTGAACATGAGATGATCCCTCTGTGGTCAGGGCCTGTTGCTAACGAGGCCTTCGGCTCTTTCTCAGCTCGCAGCATCTGCCAGCGGTGATGGGGGCGGGGCTTCAGGGATGGTCTCGGTGTGTGCAGAGACGGTGAGATCGCGGAGCCGCCGGCCTGGCCAGCGGCGTATTCACCCCCCTGCCGCCCCCTGTCGGCTCCAGCCTCCTGCTCTGCTCCTCACAGCTCCTCCTCCTGACCGACTCCCTAGCTTTACTCCTCGCAGGAACTCTTCCCGACTCACTCCCCAGATCTGCTCCTCATGGTTCCTCCTCCTAACCCTCCCCAGAGCTGTCTCCCATGGCTCCTTCTTGAGCTTCAGTGAGATCCTCCAGGAGCTTATTAAAATCTCCACTAGTTTCTGTAAAATGACGACCTGAAAAATTGGGTTATACCTCAAAGTTTATGTAAGGTCCTTTGGATAAAATATTCCATTAAGTAACTGCATAATAATAAGAATAATCCGTCTATCCAACCATCCATCCATCCACCCATCTTCATAGCCTCCAATCCAGTGCAGGGTGGTGCTCAGCCTGTCCGAGGCAGCAGAGGGCCAACATATTGCAGATCAATGAAACTGTATTGTCCCCACTGTAATAGTAATTGTCATTGTATTACATGATAGCTAATTAGATGGAATCTGACATGTAGTACACGTGAGATACGTACAGGGGGCAATTTGGGGTATGTATTTGGTACGCGTGTAATACATAGAGGGGGCAATTTGGGGTACGTGTTTGGTGCATATGTGATATGCACCAAACTGGTGCAGGGGGGGTCCAGAGCCACCCTCCTCAAGGTGAACTTCCCCCTCCCTGATGGGAGGAACCTTCCGGAAAGCTTTGTGTTAATAATTGTGTTAAGGATCAGAGCGCCTCTTTGAGAGTATGCACTCCAGCTCTCCGGGGGGGGGGGGGGGGGGGGGGGGGGGCTTGGGGGGGGGGTCCCCCCCCCGGGGGGGGTTGCCAAATGGGGGGGGGGGGGGGGGAGGGGGGGGGGGGGCGGGCGGGGGGGGGGGGGGTGT
>JAOYFF010000039.1:157542-191940 GCA_025773925.1 Cryptomyrus ogoouensis | reverse complement strand
GGGGGGGGGGGGGGGGGGGGGGGGGGGGGGGGGGGGGGGGGGGGGGGGGGGGGGGGGGGGGGGGGGGGGGGGGGCATGTGGACTTGGGGGTCGCGTCCCCCCCCAGGTGGGTTTGACCAATCAGACGAGCGGCGTGTGAATGGGAGCGGATGCCCGCAGGACAGTGTGCCGATTGTGGGGCCTTTTCAGCTCCGCTTGAATATTCATGGCCAGCAGGCGTCCTGCTCACACAGCTGCGTGGCAGCGAGGTTTATCAGGTACCGAGTCCCTGGGGCTGGGATGACCCCCACCCCCCCCAGAGCCGCCGAGGGTGATCGGCCTCACATCTGAGTCATGCTAATACTTCAGAGCCATGCCACTGGTCAGCGTGGACGCTGCCTGCCTGAGATAAACACAACGCGTCCCAAACCTTTTAACAGCAGGCTTTGTATTTTTCCAGAATATTCCATTAGAATTAATCCAGGCCTGCTGGTCGGCGGGGGCTGGGATTTGAGCCGGTCTTCCCGCTGGAGCAGCATGGACCACATGCATGCGGTATGACTGTTATCCGGCGGCGCTGGGGAATTGTGGGAAGGCTGAGTTTCAAATCAGCAGTCGTCTCCTTTCAAGCCGCCCGTCCGCTGGCGGATGAAATATGTATGGGGTCCCTGTTTGTATACAGAGACGCAGGGGGTGAGCAGGATTTATGCTGCCTTCTGCTCTCGTGGAACAGCAGCGGAATGATTCCTGAAAGTGTGTGGGAGGGTTATGAGGGGGACAGGCCTTCACCGACCTTGCGGGGTCCGAACAAAAACCGGAACACAGAGAAGGACCAATTGGAGCAGGACTTTTACTTTGATCATTCCAGGCTGACTTTCTTCTTCTCTGGACATGGGTATTGACCCAGTCTCCCGTTCCCTGCTGCACTCCACAGCTTGGGGCTGGATCGGACCCCACCTGCTCTCTTCTGTCGTTTCCCCTGCCGAGACACCAGCCTGCTGGATTTAGTCCAAATGCCCAGTAAGCGTCAATCGTGGACCTTCATTACTGAAGAACCGGGCCCACAATCTGATACGCCAAAACCGCATTAAATGATACTTGAATATCACAAACCGTAGTTCATTACAGGATTTGGATGCATAAGTAGTAGCATCCAGAAAAGTGTTGCCCTCCCTGGCTGTAGAACTTCACACCAAGTCGCTATGCTCCACTAATGAAATGCTGAACTTGATTTGATCCTATTAAACAGGAATAAAACAATAATTAGCACAGCTGGGGACTGTTTTTCTGTTAAAATGTAATATGCGTCTCCCACTTAATTTGGCGGATGAGGCTCTGCGTTTGCAGGGCGCTGCGGAGTGAGATATGCGAGAGCTCATTACGACACGCTGCCGTCCTGCTCACCTCTCTTCCCCGATAACGAGGCTACCTTGCTAATTCTGTCCTCAGCCCTGGAGATGGTTTCTTTGGAGAGTTTGTCTTGGGGATAGTCCGCTTTCAGTGCTTCCTCTTAATGATATAAGGAGCAAATGTAATGTTTCAAACAGCAGTTAATGTGTACCCATGGTTGGGGAACTCTTGAGTACCTGTGCTCAGGGTTGGGGTACTCTGGAGTACCCTGAGCCAAGGTTTTGGGTACTCTCAATTACCCGTTCCCCGGTTTTGGGTACTCTCGATTACCCATGCCCCGGTTTTGGGTACTCTCGATTACCCATGCCCCGGTTTTGGGTACTCTCGATTACCCATGCTCATGTTTGGGGTACTCTCAAGTACGCGTATCCAGGTTTGCCTAGGTGAACTCAATTGTCATGTGAACTGAGACATATATTGGCAATATTCACCAGTAATACATTAAACTGTTTGCCACGGGGATATACATCAGTAATTCTGTTTGTCAAGGGGGTGGCTGCTTTCCTGTAAATGACATTCTTCATTAATACACTGCTACCCTACTACGGTTCTCCTTTAGTGTAGCACACCTTCTTGTTTCTCGTGCCTCTGGTGTACCCGCATCCTCAAAAATGATTAAAGTACAACTTATTAAATAAAGATTTCGAAGAAGGTTTTCCTGAATTCCTTCAGTAAACATCCTTCAGTGTGAAAACGTGAAAAAGTGAGTTAATTGTGTGTAGAGTTGGTTGGTGTGACCTCAATAGCACCGATAAGGTTAGTCTGAGTTGTGTGTGGGACCAGCCCATCTCGGCTACCACTGCTCAGCCCTTCATGTCTTGGCACAGACAGGATCAGCTGTGGGCTGGATAAGAAGGTTCATGCAGTCCCTCCCACGCTCTTGACCTCCTTAGCCTCCTACAGGGCGGCGGTGAAGGACTCTGAGAGCCTGACGCGGCTCCTTGCCACCGTCAGATGTGCGCTAAGCTCCGGCAGGGCCGCTTCTGCTCCCGCTGTCGCCATGACAGTCTCTTCCTGCCCTCTTGCACATTACTCTGTAAACGAGGCAATCCTGCATGCCCAGATAATGCCCGGTAATGGTTCCTTTTACACACGGGTATGTTTTTATTCTGGTCAGTGCGTGAGATAAGGGATGACCGCTATTGTCATAATGAACGGTTTCCCATTCCTTTTGCAGTAGGTGTACATCAGAAGGAGCGGCGGGATAATTCACATGGTGATGTCCCCCGAGGAGGACGGAAGCCATGCTATATTTAAGTGCAAATGTTAGCCATGTTGTCTGTGAGGGTGCCTGATAAAATCCACAAACAGATAGGACCTGAAAACGCAGTGTAGTGCAGTAACCGGCCACTTCAGATGTAGAGCTTCACAGATGTGATTGTCTGTGATACGTGTGCTTTCCATATAACGCAACGATGATGGTAATGTCGCCTTGAAGTGGCAGGAACTGAACTGTCACCTTCAAAAGGCATGGCTTTCTCAGGAAGTTTCCAAGGCTACAGCTAGATGACATAGATGTTACAAAAACTAAATGGCTAAGGTAACTAGCTAGCCGCTCAGCAGAACATGCTGCTTCAGCATACCCCAAATAAGGGTGTTTATTTAATATTTAGTGTAGTGACTGTTTGTGGCCAACAGGGGGGCCCAAACCTTGGGGCCCACACAGATTCCTCTGTACGTGTGGTGAAAGATACACTAGCTTTAATGATGTCACTAAAATGTGTCTCATGATGTGATTGGCCCATTACAGTGATGACACCATAATCGAATTTGCTGATGAAGTCTGTGGTGAATTCTGATTTGCTTGGAGGTGCTGTCCCCAGTTTCTGTGTGTACCACATCCTGATGTTGACAGAACAGTTCAGAATGCCTGCAGCGTTCAGTGCAGATGTCATTAAAGCTATTAGATTGTATAAACAGCGCACTGGGGAACCTTGATGCGTCAGTATTACAAAATATTCTGCCCGGATGTTTCGCTCAAGAGGGCTTAAAGCAGACTAAAGACGTCGATTCTCCAGAGCGCGTCAACAAGTGCAGCCGAGAAGATCTCTGGTAATTATGTGAGTGTCACAGAGTGACGGCGTGGCCCTAATCAGCTGAAGCATTCCAGTGGAGTGCTGATTCCGAGGGAATTCCGTCTCCGTCTCCATGATCCGTCTTCATTAATAGCAGATCTGAAGAGGGCCCTATTAATTTTCCACAAGGATGTGATGATGGAGAGGGAGGAATTACACACGCCTGAAAGCGCCGCGCCTGTGTCATCTTGGCAGCACTGGTGACATCTTAATGAGAGTCGGCGATTCGCCGGCGATGTCTTGGCCCGTGTGATCGTGCGACATCTTCTCGGCACTTGGAGATATTTTTTCTAAGGAAGTAGCGAGTTCAGTCATCAACCACAGAGAGGCTTTTAGATTTAGGGGTTTGTGCGTGACTTTGTGGGATAGGATCCTGTGTCTGCGATCAGAAGGTCGCTGGATCAAACTCCGGAGTAGGAAAAGTGATGTCACCGCTGGGCAAAGGTCTTTACCCGCATTTGCTGCAGGGACTGTCTGACCCTGCTCTCTCAATTGTATGCTGCTTTGGATAAAAGTCTCTGCTAAATAAAAAATTGAAATGTGAAAGATCCACAAATACAAGCTGAGCTTTGTTTATGAGTGTTTAACAATATCCCTCCATCGTTACATCGTTACAGTACTCAGTAACATTACAGTAAGGTTAATGGGTATGCAATGCTTGTTGCTAGGGAATTTTAATAGTTGCTAGGGAGTGTTAATAGCCGTTTACCAGAATGAGCCTCTTTTCTGAGTGATTCAGTCGTTCTGTCACTTTAACCTTTTTGGGAAAACTATGCATTTTATTTTGATTATGTTTATCCTGATGTTTAACATCAACTGAAGAATTTTCCAGCTTCTGCTGTGTGATGGGGGTAGGTTTGGTAGGCAGCTCTCTCGCCTCCCCCCTGCCTGGAGTGTTAGGAGGATCTGGCCAGGCGTGTAGCTGGGTAGCAAAATAACATGTTTGAATCCCCCTCGAAATTCGCTCCTGGCCACTGGCCCGGATCTGGCCCCTGACTCGCACCCGCGAAGGCCTGCTGTCCTCTGGCGTGATTTTCCTCTCCCGTTTGCCCCTGTGCAACCTAGGGTAGACTCCAGCCCCCCCACTGTAAAAGTGGCTTGGACGTACGTTCGTTTGCTTGGGAGGGGGGGGCTGATCTCTGTGCTGAGGAAGGGCTACTGTGTGCTTAAGTGGGTGGAGTTTGAGCTTCAGGGCCCCATATACACGCCTGATTAGAACAGTCCGGAAAGGCCACGAGATGCTGGGTGACAGCAGGAATGCCGGGCCGGGCCGTACATGTAGAGCCGGCGAGCTGGCGAGCCTCGGCCTGCCTGCGCCCATCAATGCCCGCTGGCGTCCCCTTCCTCCCCGTTCACCACGGGGCAGGCGGGTAATTAGCATGATTAATAGCTGTGGTTATAGTGGCCGCTGAAGCAATTAACAACTCCGAGGCCAAATATTTCCATCTCACTTTCAAAGGGCAAGATGGTGATCATTCAGCAAGCAGCTTGGCTGCCTGGGCGGCCGTCGGCGGCAGGGGGGGGGGCTGAACGGCAGCCAGCCACTGCGTCTCCGAGGAGCTTTTCACAGCCGAGCCGGCTGACGATGAGTCGAGCTGCGGCCCCCGCTGTGGCCCAGGATGGAGCAGCAGGATCCTGGGGGCAGGGGAGCTGCTAGTTTGGGGGAGGTTGGAGAGGAGGCCTGACCTCGGGGGGAGCGCCAAGGAGCGTGTGCCTCCCGAAAGGAGTCCTTGGCCCCTGAAGCCCCTGAGAAATGCTCCCCTCTTCTGCCTCCTCAAGCCTCCAGAGACACTCAGGAGACACTCTGTCTAATTTACAGTTATGTTTAATAAACCTGATTAGTGTTAGTTCTGGAAAATGAAGAAAGTAAGGAAAATGTAGTATTTTACCCCTTAAAAATGAAACGAGTTCAGGGTATTTCTTCAATCAATCCCTTTTAGAATAATTATAGGCGTGTTACTGGCATATTCCTGTTTTAAGTGACATTTTTATCCTTTTATTTGACCATCTATGAAGCTATCCATGAATTAGTATTTGCCTTGAATGAACAAGTATTTGCCTTGATTGCTCAAGGCCTAACAGTGATTGGAAAATTAGAGCGGGTCTTCGGATATGTGAAAAGTGTTCAGTTTAACGTGATTTGAATAGTGCTACTCATCCAATCAAATGCTCAATCAGGACCAGTCAATTAAGAGGGAAAAAGGCACACAAGACAGGTCATGGGGACTAGGATGAAGAATCCCTGCTCTGGACAGGTTTGCACTTATTAGGACTGGTCTGGACTGGTCTGAACTGCTCTGGACAGGTTTGGACTGGTCTGCACTGCTCCGGACTGGTCTGCACGGCACTGGACTAGTCTTTCCTTAGACGAATAAGTTAGACAAACCCAACCTTTTAGTTGTTGTAATGTTGATACAAAATGTCAGTGTCCCAGCCTCCTGTTTCCATGGAAATATGAAGGATAAAGTAAAAAAGAGAAAGGGAATGCTTGACAGCAAGTTGCATGATGGGTACAAGCCCGCAGTATATGGAGAGGACACCCCGCCAATAAACTAATTTGCTTGTCCTGGTCAGTAGTACTGCTGAGTTATCCTGCTTGTCAACAGGGTCGGCTTCCCTCGAGGCGAGACAGGTGATCGCCTAAGGCGTCCATTACCCAGAGCCGGCCCTGTCTGTCAAGCCCCACGAAAATATCTGCTGTATTTTCCCATATGCGTGGCCATATGTCTGTGATGTAAAAAATGCTCAGTGTGCGATATAGAATATGCGATAAACATTGATGAGCACAAATATTATATTTCAGCAGTCATTTACCATCCCGGGATAAATGTGGCCTGACTAATGGACTGGAAATCCCAGAAGAGATGCTTTAGCTTTCCGCACACTGCCAAGCGAGTTGCGTCCTGGGCGACACATGGCCGCCGCCAGCTCGTCGGCCTTATTTGTGGGACAGACACCCATGACGGCCGCATGCTGACTCACAGGCCCGCAGAGGCCGTGTGTCCACGGTCATTACTGTGGTGGACTGGTGTTTTGTGTCCTGGGTCATGAAACCCTGGTCACAGGACCGCCTCACTGCGTTCTCCTCCCTCTGATGATACACCTGCTGATGTTTCACTAAGCCGGTTCTCTCCCTGTCCTTGGCTGGTTTTGTGGTGGTCAATAATGGGTAGCTACCTGCTGTAGTCACTGAGGTCTCACCCTTGCTGTAGATGGTTAAGGGGAAGATCACCGAAATGTCTTGAGGCTCTGGGCAAACATGGCTGCTCTTCAGGGTTCTCAGATGGCCTCATACAAGGACTGACGGCCCTTCCTGTGCTCTCTGCTGCCTTATTTCAATATTTACACATCATGCTCGTTTTCGTAGGCCAAATAATTTCTTATATGGGTTTGAAATGTCATTTTATTATCCTAAGATTAAATAAATACAAAATCTTAATGAAGATATTGCATGGGAATGTATGCATTTGGATGCATGTGATTTAAAATGAACTGTATTCTCTGAGGACAATGTTAATGATTAAGACAGACCCCAAAATGCAGCCATACAGCAGTAGGTCATGTTATGCAACATAATCACAGCCGTGCTATTTGGGTTTTCAATATCACACCAGATATAGATACACCTGATATAGACTGTAACTATCTCTTGTTATTTTCTGGTGTCACTATTGCATATGTCTCAGAATTTGATATTATTTTGAATATGACTTCCTTTGCAAAGTGCAAGCAGAAGCAAACAGGGCAGGCTAACATGCTAACTCGCTACTCACTAATAGGCTAACAAGCCCAGCTCACTGATTGGCCTGACACCCTGAATGTAACATAAACTGACTCGGTAAAGGGGAATTGTCTTTCCAATATACTTCTGCAGAATATTTTCTGAAATAAGATGAGACTCAGTTCAGGGACTCAGGTGAATATGCCTCTTAATTTCCTCAACCTGCGTTTTTCCCTAAGATAACACTATTCCAAAATTGGACTGGCACAGTTTATCTGGTAATTAAAATGGCTAATTAGACCCTCTGTGGGGAAAAAATACACAGGCCCACAAGACTTCTCTGGCTAATCAGGCTCCTTAGTTTGGTACTCATCTATTAATTAGCAGCTTGTTAAGTGGAAAAGGGTGATTTTTAATGGTAAGAAAATGACAGGTGTGACCAGGCTTAGGGTTCATACTGGGCAAATACTGGCACAGCAGTCCAGCTGACTGGTCAGCATAGTCAGTGGTTATTGATTCCTCTGCCTTTGACCAGTTTTTTTCTTCTTCAAAAAGACTTATTTCTAAAGTGTCAAACGAGGGATAAAAATTAAAAATAATTCCCGATAAGGATCTGATGCACTGTACCATTGTGTACCGGATGCTAATGAGCCATGATCTATTACACTCTGATTCTGGAAAAATGTTACAAAGGCAGTAGTAATCAATTAATAGCTTATTGTGCTTAATGGTAAGCTTACAGAATGTTGTAAAAAAACCGGGAACCTTTTGTCTGGTATCTTCCGAGAGGATAACCACGTCTGATTAAGCGAGGTGCTGCATTACGGTCGCGTATCAGCCCACTAACAAACCAATAACTTGTAATCCTTGTTCTTTTTCAGTGGCTCCAAATGCGGCCCAGAGGCTCTCCGCGGGGGGGTGGCTTTTGTTGTTTCGAAAGCAGAGCGATCAGTGGGACGTCTTCTCACCTCTGCTGCACATTTAACGGTGTGGATTGTTACTAAGCGGAATTTCCGAATGCCGTCGCTGTGTTTTGGCCATATAGGGGTTGGTCTGTTGCTCCTAGGACGCCACTCAAAAATTCACCCTTGGAACCCCACCCATGTCCCCTCGGATATTTAAAAAATAAAATGAATAGCTAGAGAGTTAGAAGATGGTAGCTAGGGAGCTGGTTAGCAGTATGTTCTTCTTCAGCATCTCCTAAAAAAGGAATGCATTTATTTTATATTCAGTGTAGTAACTGTTTGCGGCCAAAAGGGGGGCCCCAAAGCTCAGGGACCCACAAAAAACGCTGCCTCCAGATGTAGACAGTTAGCTCACGCTATCCTTCGGGGCCCCATACAAGCTCACCATTTGAGGGGGGGCATGCAGTGCCGCTGGTCCCATCCACAGATGACAGCAGGGTCTATGTTTAAGAGCAACATGCTCAGAGGCTTGGTGTGGGCGTGCACTGCTGTCTCACTGCTCCGAACAGGAGATGGTGGATGGCGGCCATTTTGAACGCCTCGATTGGTAGGCGATCGCATCCCCCAGAGCGATTCTCATTACCTGAAAGGTCTGAGGTGTTAATGGACAGAAAGCTGATGGAGATGCTGGGCGTAGCATCGGTAGCATGTCAGCGCACAGCTGAGCGTTGGAGGGGAGATGCAGATCGGCAGCTTAGCGTTCACTTTCCACCACGTCACTGCCTGATGGAATGATGTCTCAGGAATGTGATATATCACTGCAATCTCCAGATATATTAGCATAACTTCATAACTTTTTTTTTTTTTCATAACTTCACATTAACCAAAGCGCTAATATGTTGAAGTGTTTAATTTTAACCGGAGGAAGTACATCAGCACAGATTGTACTTACATTAATACTTGTATATGTACGGTGGATGCATATACAATACCAGTCAAGTCTGGGCATACCAAGCTGCTGACAAAAAAGAGTGATCACATGACCTGGCCACCTGACCTAAACACAGTACAGATGGTTCTGGAGGAGTTTGACCCGAGAGTGAAGAAAAAGCAGCTAATGAGAGCTCAGCATACAAATGGGACCTCCTACAGGACAACTGGAAAAGCATCCCAGGAGGCCACCTCATGGAACTGGCATAAAGGAGAAAGTAGAGACAGCCAGTCTCTGGAGTAACTGGGGTCAAGGGCCTTGCTCAAGGACCCAATGGTGGGATCACTCTGCCGACCACGGGATTTGAACCGGTAACCTTCTGAATCCCAACCCACTTTGATTGTAGACGGGTTGTGTGCTCAGAGATAACTTTCTGCACATCACTGCTGAACTGAGCTGTTACTTTTACACTTGTAAAAGTCTTTGCTGTCAGCTTTAACGAGTCTGGCTATACTCCTCTGATCTCTCTTTTTGTTCATCACACCATTCTCTGTGAACTCTAGACACTGCAGTGTGTGAAAATGCGAGGTTGGCAGCTGTTTCTGAGATGCTGGGACCACCATGTCTGGTACCAACCATCACACCATCTTTAAAATTACTTAGGTCACACATTTTCATGCTCTTCATACTTAGGCCCACAGTAAGTGAGGATCCAGACCCTGTCTGTATGCTAATCATGCTGCATCCTGACCAATTAGCTCAGCCTCTGTGAATAGCATAGAATCGTTGGGATTGAGGTGAGCGGTTTCAGGACTGGACAGGCTTCTCATGTACCAGAGATCAAACTGGTGTGAGGACCAGCAAACTAGACCACATCCACGACTGGATTGGAAGGTTAGTCAAAGGTAGTGCATGTGAGCATGTTGAGTGCAGTGTAAGGGTTGTGGAGGGGGCAGAGATGAAGGACACGGCTGTGACAGGAATCACTCTGGCGAATCAGCCGCTCCTCTCAGCTTCTGCTGTTTGTATAATTCTGTTTTGCTGGAAGGTTCTGTATGAGTCTCAGTACCGTTCATCTAGTTGGCCTCTTTGGTAGGTGATCTGTGAGATTTCAGGAGATTTATCAAGAACCTGGAGCCAGAATAGAACTTGTGTGATCGATGGCTTCTCAGGTGGAAACTGTTGTGCTGCCCACCGGGCGTGTTAATTTGTTGCCGGGTGCCGCTCTGAACCTCAGTCTCACCTAATTTCCTTTTTGCAGGCGTGGGGGCGTCTGGCTCCTTTTAACTGCATCTGCACTGCGGGCCATCTGAGCAGCCAGTGCGTCCTGTCACATGGGCGGAAGTGATGTCAAGGGACTTAAACTTTGTTTACTGGGCGGCCCACAGCACTGCAACCAGGGAATTATGGGTGGTATAGGGAGAGTAGAGGGAGGGCAGGGCAGATGTACTGGGTCAAACATCCCCTACAGCGCCCCCTGCTGTGCAGGCAAACTGACCTACGGAAAGCTGCAAAAATGGTCATCAAAGGAGACAGTGAAGCCTTTATGTGTGACCAGAGGCACAAGGCTGAGGACAGACAGTTGACTTTAACTACCAAGCTGCCCTGGAGGCACATTGTATATGTGTGTGTGTGTGTGTGTGTGTGGTGCGAGCTGGCATGCTGAAATTTTCCTCCTGCAGTTTGTGGAGATGTGGGAATAGAGGGCTATTTGGCATTTAAGTGCTATCTTGACCTCTGGGAGGTGGGGGGTGTATTCTGAGAGCTGTCAGTCTCAGTGTGATGATTTCCAGGTGGGTGTTTCGCATGTAGGGGAGCCTTTTAATTTACAGATACGTTGCAGAAAGGAGAGGTGCAGACCAAAGCAGTGAGATCGCTTGGCCGCATTTCCTGCAGCAATGAGACTGCAGGGTGTTACCTGGCACTGCTGTCACGAAGCCTTTTGGCCAATGCAGCATGAACAGCAGTGGTGTTTGCCACCACCCAAACCATGCACTTGTGTGCATGGTATGTAAATACAGGCCTGTTGCCCCCTGTTGGCCACAAACAGTTACTACGCTAAATAGTAAATAACGTTCCTTATTTAGGAGATGCTGAAGCTGCTTGTAGCTGCCATCATCTGACTTTACATGCTAGCCATTTCTTTAGCTTTTGAAACATCTTGGGGGGGGGAAAGTGACTTTCTGAGTGGGGCCCCATGAACAAGAAACCTGAGCATGAATCACTTTACCCACCCAAAAATGAGCTTGAGTCCAAAGTAATCATTTCTGCAGGAGGAGGCAGTGGCGGCATGGCTGGATGGACGGAGCCAAGGGGGCCGCGCCCCACGTCCTGGGGGGCCTGCAAAGGCTGCCTGCTGTCTGCCCGAGAGACAGCCTGTAGACCAAGCAGGAGGGATCATAGCTGGAATAATGAACTCCTTTGTGCTCAGGCTTTATCGTTCCTGTGGCTTCTCATTAAACGCCGCGCTGCTCACAATTAATTTGATAATGCGGGGTGGTGAGGCTGGGTGTGCAGGCCCACTGGCCTCTCACTGTGCTAATTTAATAACGCCTGGCTTTAATGACACCCACCTGTTTATGCAGCCAAACCAGCAGCTATGAAGCTATCAGATGGGCTGTCAGTACTCAATGTACAGTATCTACGATCTGATCCCAGGATCAGCAAAGCCGGTCTGAGTGTGGAGAGCAGGTAAAGCTGTCTTGTTTCTGCTGGTGAGAGCGGACAGAGGGCTGGGAAATAGCTGTTTGATCTTCTGTTTCTGTTTCTGTTTCTGTTTCTGTTTCTGTTCCCTTTTTCCCTTGATGCGATCTGTTGCGCGGAGAGGCGTCCTCGGGCCTCTGTCTCAGCCTGCATCCACTGTTTCCTGTCAGGACTGCGAATCCCCACGGAGGCCGGAGGGGAGGAGACATCCGTGGATGACAAAGTCATAGTGGGATCAGGTGGTGCACTTGTGCTTTTGATTGGCTTAAGCTTGCAGTCACTCTGGGGAACCACAGGATCAGTATCTCAGAATACGCTTGTTTGACTTGACCTGTTATTTCTGGAAGGTGGGAAGCAGCTAATTTCTGCTCATCCCTCGGTGCTCATTCGCAGCTTTCGCGAGGCTCGAAGTTTCCATTGTCGGTGTGACTCGGCGGTGTGACAAGTCACAGGAAGCCTGTGGGGTGTGTGTGTGTGTGGGGGGGTGATATCGTGATGAGTGCTTGTCAGTCTGCAATCTGAGTGGAAACCTGCGAGATCGTGCCCCCCCACCTAAGTGCCACCCCACCTTCCCGACAGTAACCGAGAAATGTACCCTAGATTAGAGATTGTTAAGGACTTTAGCGGGAAGGCGTGGATGATGAGAAAGGAAAGCGGTGGGGTATGGCTGAAAAATCTACGCAGCTCTGGATGAAACGTCTGGCGAATATGTAAAGTGAGAAGATCTCAAAAGATGGAGCAGAGTCCTTGAAGCTGAACCGTTCTGGACATCTCGGGCTACCACCAGGACCTCCTCAAACACAACAAAAACAAAATCAGGCCCCCTGGGTGTGCATCACGACTCTCCGTCTGTTCCAACTGCTCGCCGAGCATATGTCCTGAGCGGGGAGCATGCCCGGCAGGGTCATACTGGTGCCAGTAGGGCAGTCTGGAACTCTTGGACCATCAGCAGTCAAGCAGGACATTGGCGAGCTTCAGGATGTCTGCCCTCCTCAGCAGGTCACAGGCAGGTCCTACTGACCAACCCCCAGGGCAAACTTCTGGCTGGAGTTCCAGTTCAAGAACACTGGGCCCTCTTTGCATTTGACATAAAATTCCAGGAATCAGTCGTTACCAGCTTCTTTTGTCAATCATATCTGGCATGATTTTGCCTCAGTGAGGAACAGACAGTTTTTCTTTTTAAGACAAAAGAGCAGGACCATGGAGAGACATGAAGACACAGCATATGGCCTCCTCTCCTGACGTCACACACCTGCCTTTTGCTCACCGGGACGTTCTGGCTTCGACGACACAACAGAGAGCGAGTAAAACACCTCCTGCCTCAGTGTTACTCATTCCAATAACAGGCTTAGAGTCAATTTTAGATATGTAGTCCTCGCAAAGGGAGTATTTAAACCTATTACATTTACATAGTTTTTATTATAGCAGATGCTTTTGTGAGGCAAACAGCCCATTAGACACATAGAGCTGTGGAGGAGCTGGGCTTCCAGTGAATGTTCATGTGTAAGCAGTATAGGAGCAAGAGCTACACAACATCTTCCATGTAAAGGAAGAACTAAATAAATGTGAATGCTACTCAATCGGCAGAAAGTGCCACATTAAGGACATTCGGGGAACATGGAGATGCACCCGGCTAGTGGAGGTGTTCCTGGAACAGATGGGTCTTGAGGCCTTTCTCGAAGGTGGAGAGGGAATCGTGATTGTTGTCATTGAGTGTGTGTCTTGTAGCTCCAGCACAGCCTGATAAACAGGTGAAGCTCCATAACCAGCTTCAGGGGTCATCACAGCAACGATGCTGCCCGAGTTGCCCGGTTGGATTCCTCGAAGAAGACATTGACAAAACACAAAAGTCAGGCACCAGCTCGTAGCAAATCGCCGCTGCAGTGCTGGCCTTCCCTCTCTGAGTCTTTCCGCACAGCTGGAAAGGTGCCAGGCAGGGGCGCCGGCTTCGTCCCGCGATTGGCGGGATCCTCGCCACCTTGGCGCCGATGCTTTAGGGCTCCTCGGGGGGAGATCCGAAAGGACGGGGTGCTGCTGGAGCCTATTGTTCTTATTTGTCTGTAATTAACTGTAATTAACACTGTTATCCGGATTGCTTTGGCCACTGCTAAATGTTCGCAGCTACATGGATGCAGAGGGAACACTGGAGCTTTGTTATTTACTGCTGTTTCTAATTAAACAGAACAGGATTTATAAGGAGCTGAAAGGTTCGTCCTGTCGCTTGAGTTTTTCTGGCCCTTTTTATTTTATACATTGTGAATGATTGTGACGACTTTGAGCGTGGAATGTGGACTAATTGCTATCTAGTGTTTGCAATTCACATTGCGATGGCTCTGAGTGCTGTCGCCATACCTGTGAGCCAGTTACACCTGACGCTCGTTAAGGCTGTAGTTGATATGCTCCTTTTTAAAAAGGCCAGGCTTCAGGGGGGAAAATGGGGGCTCGTGCTCTGGCGCCTGTTGCACGGTGCCATTTGGTTTGTTTTTGTTATGGTTTTGTATTTGATTTTCTTTTCCTGCATTTATTTTCCACTACACTAACATGGCATGCCTGCACCGCCTACATTACTGATTACTGACAACCATGTATTATATATATGTTGTATAGCATTTTTACTATCATCATTAAATTCGTTAATTATTTGGTAATCTTGGGTCCCGTGTCCTCGCTTGGATAACAATGATGCACGGGCCTTCTGTAAATGCAGGCCTGTTTTTGTTATATAATTTGTGAAGGATGCACGGGCCCGCTGTAAATACAGGCCTGTTTTTGTTATATACTTTGTGAAGGATGCATGGGCCCACTGTAAATATAGGCCTGTTTTTGTTATATACTTTGTGAAGGATGCATGGGCCCGCTGTAAATACAGGCCTGTTTTTGTTATATATTTTGTGAAGGATGCACGGGCCCGCTGTAAATACAGGCCTGTTTTTTTAGTCAATGCAGCATACAGTTTAGAAAGCACATTCAGACAGTCCTTGGAGCAGCTGGGGATTAAGGGCCTTGCTCAAGGGCCCAACATCATGACATTCAGTTCTAATCCACAGAGCCACAGCCTGCATCTTGCTCCATACTTTTAAATTCTGAGTTGAATATTCATTTATGGATATTATAAGCATTTACTGCCACGCTCCCTGAAAGCGAGACTCGCTCCAACTCTGAGTCACTATGTCACAGTGAAGGTGGGGGGGTCACGCCTGGGGCGGAGTCATGACGGAGGCGGAGTTATGACGAAGAAGGCGGGGTCACCTGGACTGGCAGCAGCTGTACTCTGACATCGCCCTTGGGCCTTTTCCCCACATATTCCACATTCACACGGCAGAAACATGACACCTCGGCATATGTTAGGGTGTCAACAGCGGCAGAAATAGCCCTGACTCTCCCGTGTGTGCCCCCAGTCTGTCTAACCCGTGATCACAGAGGACTCGCAGTGACGATCCCCCACTAAGCTGCCAAAAGGCAGATGGATGATGGATGAAATATTTATGTCCTCCCCCCCATTTGTTTTCAGGACCATAAATAAGGTAAATAAAACACTGTTCTATTTGGAGAATAGCTGTTCAATTTGCACCATCAGTACATCACGGGGGCGCTGGGGGGGGCACGCTATCAGGGCCGAGGTCCGTGAGGAGAGAAAGCCACCGTGCAGTGTCCTCACCACTGGGGGGGGGGATGTATCGTCAGGCCACGGCGGCTCCGGCTAACACTGCTTGTCCACCCCCACTGAGGTTCCACCCCCCCCCCGGAAAAGTGGGCCACGGAGGGAGTCCGCAGTGAGCACCAAGTGTGCCTGTTTTTTATGTTTTATTTCCTAATGTCTGGCAGGCCTCCCTGGGGCCCGGAAACGGCGACTGCGACGAGAGTGACCTAAATACCAGCCTGCTGCGTGGACACTGTCCCCCCATCAGAGCCGTATCAGCCTCAAAGAGGGCAGCGTTTATTGAAAGGCAGAGTGAGAAACCCAGGGAAAGTGTTTGATTAGCCCCCCTGGAGCAGTTGGCGCTGAAAGACATGGGGTGTTTATCAATACCAAGAACGCAAAGAACATGCTTTTGTCCCTGGCAAAAGCATTCATGCTAACTGGCCTCCCAAGAATGAACTTGGGACGCAATGAATCATGAGATTGTTCTCGTTGGCAAGGATGCAACTGATGCATCCTTTATATTTGGGGCTGGGCAGGAATGACATCTGGGGATTCTTACTGTCTGACGTACTGCTGAACATGAGTACTGGAACTGTACTTCGCCAGCGGAAGATGACGTCAAAGGGGTAGGCGAGAACACAGCAACAGTCAAGTATGCATATCGATAAACACCCCAGATATCTTGTATGTTGGCAGCACAGACTGCTGAGAAAACAAGACACTTTTTCTGGGTTTACTTCCCACAGAAAGGAACCCAGTGTGCAGTTTTAACGGAATCAGAGAGGAAAGATGGGCATCGTACAAAGCCAGGATTAAAAGGCTCGACTCAGTCGGTGTGGCATTGTGGGAGCTGTTTGGGAGACGGTATAAACAGGCTTTTAATTAATATCTGATAGCAGTGCAGTACTGCCATCACAGGCAGGATATAATTATGCTGAGAATAATGGCCGTGTTGCACTGGGACACAAAAGAACGGGCATGGAGAGCCTGTCTGAGGCTGAGGGGGGCGCCAGCGAGCGTCATAAAACATGCACTACTGCTGTCTTTCCAACCTGCACACAGCACACGCTCTGTCTGTGTTTGCTGAATGTAACCGTGGCAAATATCTAAGATGGTTCTTATGAATGGTTTGGCAAACTGCAAGCAGTAAACAAACAACACATGTCCTCACAAGTCTGGCTTCCTGCTCGGTGTATAGCCATATATTCCGGCCTTCAAGGGAAGTGCGGCCATCCTGCCGTGGGGGTCTCCAGACTCGCCTCCTGGGGATTATAGGGTGGACTTCTGATCCCTCAGCGTTGGAAGGATGGATGGTTGGATGGATGGATGGATGGATAGAAAGATAGATAGATGGATAGATAGATAGATAGATAGATAGATGAATGGATGGATGGATGCTTTAACTACAGGAATCTTTTGCAGTTTGCCTTACAGATCCCAGAGTAGACACCGAATCGTAAATGCTCCCTGTTTTTCTTGCTGTAAATGCAGACATGCAGAATGTTGTTTCGTGCCGGTCGCTTTGTATTGTATTATTTAATCAGACTGGTGAACTCTCTGTGGCACTGATTTGCATCATCTTAAAAATATGATACAGTGCAAGATGCAACGTGAGAGAAAATAGCAGGTCCCGCCTGGCCGTCTCCGGAATGTTCCGCTCTTGGCCATCTGGACATGGCGGCTGGTGGCGCGTTCGGAGACGGTGAAGATGAGAGGAGCTGAAAGCGTGCAGTACGTGGACGTTTTCCGGAAGGTTCTCACGGGACTCTTCTGCTGTGTGTTTTGTATGAGAATGCAATTAAAACCACATCAAGAGCAGAGTCACGTAAAGAGAAGAGATTTATAAAAATAAGGCCTAATATAATCAGCAAAATGTTATGGAAGAAAATGCTTCCTCACACAGAACTAAATATCAATGCAGTTGTAAAACAGGTCTTTGTTATTGTACAAGAAATTAAGTAAATAGCTCAACACTTATCAGAATATAATGTTGTGCCCTAAAATAGGCTTTGTGGGGTATAATTGTGCGCCTAGGTCCGGAAGGTTGCCAGTTTGAATTCCGGGTTCGGCAGAATGATCAAATCCCTGTTGGGACCTTACGCGAGTCCGTTAACCCCAAATCAATGCTCCAGGGGACCCTGGAAAAATGGCTGTCCCTGTACTTGGACCCCAGACTTCAGTCACCCACTGGAGTCTGTGTGTCTCAAGGGACTGCAATGGAATGTGTGAAAACTAACGAATGCCTATGTGCTTGGTATCATCGTCAAAACAGTATGCCGAAAACTGATTTAAAATCAGTTTTTATTTTATACAAATCTACTTTACATTATTAAACCATTAACGCACGAGTGGTGTGTGCCTCGGTGGGTTGGACATTTGATCCTGTGATCAGAAGGTGGTCGGTTCAAATCCCAGGGTCAGTAGAGTGAATACACCATTCGACACGAGGCCCTTAATCCCCCATTGTTCCAGGGACTGACTAACCCTGCTTTCTAAAGAAAATGTGTGTCGCTTTGCAGAATAGCCTTCACTAAAATGACAAACCCATCCTTGACGTATGTAGATTCATAGTGTAATCCCTACTCACAGTGGGGTAACAGGCTCTCACAGCCTGGGCTTTATTCACAGGGTGTGTGTTCATAGCAGCTCAGTGCTTCTGTAGGACTCAAGCAGGTCTGACTGCCGTTGGCTCCCCGGTCTCTCTTCGCCCCCCAAAAGCCCCCGCTCCTGTATTCCCGCCGTTGCCTGATGTAATAACAGCCTAGGATCCTCTGCCTTGTTACTCAGTACTCTGCCTGCCACTCCGTTAAGTTAAAAGCGAGAGAAATGTACATCTCCAATGTGGCTCGAGAATATATTCCTCTTTTAACTTTAAAAAAGCGCGTGCTTCGATCTCCCTTTCAGCTCTGCAATGAATACACCTCATTCATTATAGATTAGCTGTTAGGTAATGGGGATCTGACTGTGTCTGCTGCCACGATCTTCATCCTGCGTCCCTCGAAGAGGCTGAGAGCGTGCAGGGATGGGATTTGACTGGGACTTGGAACTCCTGGATATCAGACGTCAGGGCCAATAGATCCAGCCTCCATCTTAATCTACAGCACAGGCAGGAAAATTGTAAATAGGACTTTCCACAATTTAGTTCTTCTTACTACTGTGTCGAATCCCCACACAAGCCACCTTGAGTGAATTTATACAGTGTTTCTATTAATGGTTTTTCAGTTTGCATCTTCAAAATAAAAAATGTAGGTCAGTAGAGGCTGCTGCTGTAGCATCTTTAATGGATCTTCTGTCTGACGATTTTTTTTAGAGGGATCCATTGTAAGCTCAGGAATACTAGCATCTAACGTAATTATATACGGTCGGCCCTATGTGTCCAGGGGTTCTGTGTCCACGGATCAAAAATATTTGGGAAAAAAAATCCATAAAGTGCCAAAAAGCGAAACTTGAATTTGCTGAGCGCCCAGCGCTACTCTGAATCCATGCGAAAAAAGTGTAGGCATACCCTGCTGAAGGGTCTCTATAGTTGTATTTCCATATATACTACCATTGTTGCGTTTGTACTGAACATGTACAAACTTTTATTTCTTGTCATTATTCCTTAAATAATACAGTATAGCAACTCCTTACCTAGCTGTCAGACCGTTGGGCGAGCAGGGAGCGGGGAATCAGGGTCGGGGAGACGGAGATCCAGGAACAAGGGGTTTATTTTTGCAGAACAAGCAGGTACAACATGGTGGAGAAGTCAATGACGGAACTGGGGATACATACTCTGACGTGGACTTAAATACACAGGACTTAATGGAAACAGCAAGAAACAGCTGGCAACAATCGGGATTTCACACAAGGTTAACGAGGGGGGCGTGGCACACAGGAGGATCGGACGATCGGGCGTGACACTAACATTTACTTTGTATTAGGTATTATGAGTAATCTAGAGATTATTTAAAGTCTATGGGAGGATGTGCGTAGGTTTTATGCAAATACTATGCCATTTTATATAAAGGACTTGATTTTGGTATCCACATGGGGTCCTGTAACCAATCCCCCCCGGATAACGAAGGACTGTATATGCTTGTAATAAAATACAGTCATAAAAATTAGAATGATGCAGGATTAACTTGCTGATTTGCAGAGCCCTGCATTCTCCCACACGCCAAGGTTTAAAGATGTTCGCTAGAGCAGGCAGGGTTGTGCAGAGCAAAGGGGACAGAGCAGAGCTACAGAAAGGTCTTCAGCACCAACGAACCCCCACACTGGCTTTCATTTTATGTATTTCAACAGATGCTTTTATCCAAAGTGACAGCCAATTGAGAAAGCGGGGTCAGCTTATGGGGGTTACACCGCCAACCTTGGGGTTTGAACCAGCAACCTTCTGGTCACAGCATACTAGCCTGCTGAGCCGCACAGCAGATTTCATGGCACTGATTGGTTGTTTGGAGACTGCAAATGAATGCCAGCTAGAGATAAGCTACTCATTAACCCCGACGATGATGATTTACGACCGCAGTGTAGGCGGAAACAAGCCCCTAAAAATGGCTGATGATGATCAGCCCTGGGACTTGCTGTGCACTGGGACCACATGCAATACCTGTACTTACTGAAATGGAGCCCATACTTCTGAGGTCAGGAGAGACTGGGCCAGAGTGTCACTGATCCCTGACGGCGTTACCCATTGCCTATGGCCCACAGCTTGGTGAGATCTCCCCCCCACTGCGGGATGCACTGGTCGCCGGATCCACTGCGAGGGTTACATTGGGAAGCCACTTTGCACGGCTGAGTTTACACACTGGAAAATGCTGGGATACCAAACCGACTTTCTCGCATGGGAGCAGTCAAGTGAGAAATGGAGGTTTTCCCGTCTCTGTGTTTGTGTCCCACATTAACGTTGATGTAATATTCCTGGCATCTCGCTGCATCCACCCTGAAATCTATTACCTGCACAGTGAGAAATAGCACTGACCACATCTTTGTGGTGGTGGAGGGGGGGGTCACTGATGCATCTCCCAACAATCCCCCCCCCTAGATATAGATAAATTAAGTGTGAATTATTTTCAGGTGGACAGAGGTGAGTAACTTGTCTCTGGGGTTTCTGTCACTTACTCAACACACGCTATGAATGTCTGATGTGTCTCGGGGGAAAATCATGTAGCATTTAGGCCAAACTCACCATCTCGCTCCTCCTCGTGCATCATAGACAGGGCAGCCCTTTGCAACTCAGGTAGGCGACCCCAAATCTGCCCTCTAACCCCCCCAGAAGCTGCCGTCACACCCTCCCCATCTGAAAATAAACATCTAACAGAAGCGTCATTTTACATGCCTCTTAATTCAACACTGAGGCGTTCGGCTCGTAGCAGCCATGGAGAGTGGGGGGCGGGGTTCAGCTCTGCTCCTAAAAATACCCATAATTCTGGGACTCAGAATCCCTACAGGATGTCTGCGACCCCATTGTGGTGCTTTGCACGCGAAGCCTGCGCTTGTTTTTACATGTGAGGGAATTGTCAGAAGACACAGTGATTTCCTCGCCTATTCTGTGAGGCACTGAGCTGTAATTGGCGTCTTCGGTGCTTTATTGGCTTTGTAATAAGAAATTAAACATTGGGGTAGATAAAGGGCTGCTGCATGATCACACTCTGACAAGTAGATCATCCTCCAACAAGCAGGCACTGATAACGATTTACTTATTTATTAGTGTTGGAGAAATCATAATCATCTGTTGGATGGATTCCATTACATGGAATTTGTTTAAGCTAACAGACATGTCTTTTCAGTACACTGATAACCATATCGGTATTTATTACTATCGCACACACTGATTTTTAGACTTTAAATGCAACAGACGTGCAACAACCATAAATACCCTAAATGCTGCTCCCACGGAAAAGTTTCTTAGGTGAGCATGAGAGACTGAGAGAGGCAGAGGCACTACTCCAGCACTCCTCTGTGCTGCCTCTCAATGAGGGTGTATTTTAGGAAGACGCCCTGTGTGTGCCGGATCGTGTGTGACCCTGAGCGACAGGAGGCAGCAGGCTGTGACTTTATGTGACAGCACAGTGGGGTACGGGACAGGAGGGGAGGGGGTGACAGGACTGTGGGGGAGGGGAGAGAAGGGGAGTGGTGTGGTTAGGGGTGTTCTGTGCACCGCTGGCGGCTGCCATATCTTGGACTTGGGTTCCTAACTGCAACCCAGTGCTTTGATTTTAATGTTGTGTAATGTGTGTCTCACCATGCTTAATGCTGATGCATGCACAGCAATGCGATTAACAGGGTCAGGCCATGTCTGACAGCCGGCCTCGCAGCCCGCGGGCACCTGGGCCTCCTACACCTTCACCGTCAGCCGTCATCGTCTCTCCTCACCCTCCTCTCCTTCTCTCTTCCCAGGCTTCCCTTCGCTGGCTTTGGGAGGACATGCCTGCACCTCTGCAGGACTTGTCTGACTGACGGAGAACCACTCCTGCGTCAGCGAAGGGGGGGATATTTAGAAGCCCGCAGCAGGGCCGAGTGGAGCACGCAGAAGCCGCTTACCCAGTGCCCCCCCCCTCCCGTTACGCTTCCTGATGCCCCTGGAGACGGCTGGTGGCGCTGCGGGCTGCTCCTCATCCCGGGCTGTTTGGTAACTGCTCAGCGAGGAGAAAAGCTGAAGGCGGAGCTTAATCTGCTCTTATCTGGCGCGGCTCTGGGGAAGGACAGGAGGGCGGCCTTTGAAAGGGCTTGGACTGAAGCACTTTGAAGTTTATCCCCAGAACAGGTAACTGTTTGGGCTTTTAATCTGAAGAGATTTCGAGCTAAAGTTTGGTCTGCCACTATGGCGCCACCCGCAGGCTGCTGGAGGGATCGCACTGGCCAGGTCTTGGCGCTGGTCCTGATCTACTGCTTGC
This sequence comes from Cryptomyrus ogoouensis, assembly GCA_025773925.1. Lineage (NCBI taxonomy): Eukaryota > Metazoa > Chordata > Actinopteri > Osteoglossiformes > Mormyridae > Cryptomyrus > Cryptomyrus ogoouensis. Next base: position 169,695 of record JAOYFF010000039.1, on the reverse strand, counting down.
CGGTCACGCTGGAGGCCAAGCCCAGGGCACCGGGTCACACGCACCTGAACTCCATCCGCATCGACGGGGACATCTCACTGGGGGGGCTGTTTCCCGTTCACGCCCGCGGGAACGACGGTAAGGCCTGCGGGGAGCTCAAGAAGGAGAAAGGCATCCACCGGTTGGAGGCCATGCTGTTCGCGCTGGACCGCGTCAACAACGACCCCGAGCTGCTGCCCAACATCACGCTGGGTGCCCGCATCCTGGATACGTGCTCGCGTGACACGCACGCGCTCGAGCAGTCGCTCACCTTTGTGCAGGCGCTCATCGAGAAGGACGGCACCGACGTCAAGTGTCTGGGCGGCGGCCCGCCCATCATCACCAAGCCCGAGCGTGTGGTCGGCGTCATCGGCGCCTCCGCCAGCTCCGTCTCCATCATGGTGGCCAACATCCTGCGGCTCTTCAAGGTAACGACTCTCTTTCTTATCGACGAGCGGCTCTCACGACTGACGGTTCCTCCCGATCGGCTGGTTACGTTGCCCTGAGAGTCTGATCGGCCTCCTCTTCTCTCCTCCTCTCGATGACACCCCCATCAGAAGAGAAAGGCAGGGGCCCTTTCGAACCCGCCCATGTAGTGATTATTTGTGGCCAGCAGGGGGCCCCCAAACCCTTGGGACCCAATGTAAATGTGTGGTTTGAGTGGTGGTGATCCTGGCTGCTGGTGCAGGGGCCCTTTAGAAGTGTACTCAGTGTCTTTGAAAACGCTTCCTAATAGGATATTAGATTTATTTAATGCTCTGCATCGCTTTGACACCAAACTCATAAAAATGGAAATATGTTTCTTTTTATTCTCTGTCGTCCCATTTTTTTTGTCTGAATAAGAGTCTCTTCAGGTCTTCCAGGAGAACATAAGCATGGAATCGTGTGAGCGATTCTCATTATTTTGAAATCGTGCACCTGAGGAAAGTAAGCCTAAACTAAACTGCGCACATACAGAAGGAGGAAGCTTTGCTTTTTCTGGGTCCCCATTTAAAAAGTCAATTTGGGGCCCCCTGCCTCTCCTAGAGTAGTGACTGTTAGCACCAAAAGAGAGCCCCAAACCTTGGGGCCCTCCGCTCAGGCGTGATAAGGGTGGTGATAGACACCCCCGCTGCCAACCTCCCCAGGTGGCGCCGTTGCGCCTGCATTCTCATTGGCGGAGGGCTGGCCGACCGCTCCCTGTGTGCTGTGGTTCTAACTTTTGTCAGATAAGCAGTCCAGCTCACATATTTCCCGACTGTGACCCTAAAACCCTCCGGTGTCAGAGCATCAGGGGCATCGCTCTGCTGTCAGACTGGCTGTGGCGTTTATCTGAGCGGCTGCATGAGATCCGTCACCTTCCATCTATTCCGGAATCCAGGAAAGCCTGGAAAACAGCGTGTCAGCCGTCGCATGTAATGATATTTAATTGGGCATAAATCCTTGACTGCTTCTGTCTGCTAGGCTTGACCCTGCCAGGGAAGTCAACAAGAAATATAAGAAGTAACGGCACTTTCTGTTCTTTGTTGCATCTTTTGCCTCATTTACCTTAAACAACGGCCAGCAGACAGTAACGACTCTCTAGCTTGTGGTGATACATGTTTTTTCCCCCACATTTCGGTGTTTACGTGTTTACATGCTTTCACATGCTCTCTACAGGCTCCCTTCATGTTTACATTCCCAGTATTTACTGATGCTCCTCTGTGCTCCATGGTCAATTTAAACACGGTCATCGGCTTCGGACGCGGTGGGACGGTGCTCCGCGGTACCTTCCGGAAAGCCAGTACATCAATCACAGGCGAGATAAGACAGAGGATTATGCAGCGTCTGATGTAATCCTGTGGTCAGGCCGTGGGGGTTGCCCTCTCGGGGTGGGTTAGGACCCCATCGTGGAAGCATCACAGCTGAGCTTAGTGAGGATGTTGTGAGGTGATAAAACTCTTCTAAGCCCTGAGCAAATAACCTTTAAATATACAAGCAGACAGTACGACAGACATCATAAACGCCACAGAGCTGCCCATAGATTTGTCTCATCGTGGCTTAAAGATGCACTTCCCTGTAGGCCGTCCCTGTCAATCCCATGATGATTTTCATATTGGCATGAGTTGTGTTTTTTTGTTTAGCTGATTTCAAATCTTTAACCAAACTAACGGGGAGGTGAAACAGAGATTGTAAGAAAGACTCTAATCCGTTTACTTGACGCAGTTGGTGTACCGGACAAGACATTTGGATTATCCCAACCAGTTAAAAGCTCAGAGATAAGTCTGGCTTTCGGGACAACTAAAAAGGAAGATAGCAGACTGCTGCTGAAAGATATATAATTGCACATCCTTAGTAAATTTGCTGAAGCTTTGTGGTCGGGGCTTGTAAAGGATTTACCGTTGGTTTGGGGGTAACTTTTAGCTTAGCAGAAGAAAGGGAGGGATTTCAGATTGGGGACAGACTTCATGGAGGCAGGACGGGGCTAAGTTTAATGTCAGCTCATCAGCAATGAAGAAAATCAAGACCAATTTAGCTCAAATTGCAAAGCAGAGGCTTTGGAAGCGGGGGGGCCCCAGCCAGCATATTGGATGTCATGGTAACCTTGCCTAGATGCCTGATGACCAGTAAGTGAGCTCGACATGACTACAGGGGATGAGACTGAGAGGTTTTCCTTCAGTTTTACAGAAGACCCACCATGTTTGAGTTGGCAGGTGTCTGTCTGAGGGCTTGCAGAAGCCTGGTTGGCGGGTGTCTATCTGAGGGCTTGCAGAAGCCTGGTTGGTGTGCTCCCTCACTTTAAAGGCTGGTGCTCACTGCTGCATGAGGGCCACAGGCCGATCCGAGCTGACGCCCACAGTCTGAGCCCACTATGCCGGCTCAGCCACTTGACTCGACGATCTGAACCGCTTACCAGCGGTGCTCCCTGGCTGAATTACGTTAGTGTGATACTGCTTCTGGGGTGGGCTCCACCCCTCCTGCCCGTATTCTTGACCGCTGTACCAGTTCTCTGGCTTTGTGGGTCTGAACAGAAACACCTCACCTGGCACAGTTGAGGAAAATCACCCATTTTGGGTGGGGAACCTGTCTTTCTTCTCACAGTGGGGGTGTGTGGCCTTTCTTCCATGAACATCCAGGTATAAAAATCCACAAAGCGTCAACAGGACAAGAAGTGTTTAGGATGCGTTTGTTGGAAACATCTGGTAAACAAGTGTGTGGCAATACGTTTCACATGTCATTTATCCTGGGGACGCTCTTATTCACAGTGACTTGCGGAGTTTGTGTGGAATAATGTTAGTTTACCACTGGTGGAGCTCCAGGTGCATCGGTGACCTGCTTAGGGCAGATTTGAGGGAGGTGAAGAAGAAGAAGGAGGCTCAGCCAGGCCCCTGGGTCTCCCCCTCCAGGAGCAGCGACCCCCGGCATCTCTCTCGCTCTTCCCTCATTACCATCCGGCACACTGTCCTCCTCGGCCTATTTCTTGTCTCCCCAGCACTCCCCTGGCGCTCAGAGGCGCTCATCGCCTTCCCGACTCAGACATACAAACATCTTTTGCAGAACTGACGGAATCATGGCCCCAAGATCATCTGGCGTCTTTTCACGCAAGCTGATTTCTACATTTTGTTTCTGCCATAAATCCACATTTGCTGCCTTACATCATAATCGAAACTGACAGAGGGTGTAGTATTTGGGGGCCGTGGAAATGGTTGCTATGACAGGAAGGGGGGGGTGTGTGGCCTGGGCCATCTCCAGGGCAACGATCATGTGACCTGGTCTAGTTGTGCTGACTCCATCTACCTGCTCCTCTTCCTAATTTGTGAGTCTAAAAATGGGTGTTCACCTTCTTTAGTTCCAGTAAACCTAACAATTTTCTTCATACTCTGTTTAGTACCATAGTATTCTATTGGAATATTGTAATACTACAAGGTAATACTCAAGTTACTATTGTAATGACACTTTTAAATACTGCAAAGCAGTGTTTCTCAACCCAGTCTTCATACTTTTGCTCCCTCCCAGCTCCCAGGACACCAGTCCTTGGAATTCAGCAATCTTTATTGGCTGGGGGCGGGAGCAAAAATGCAGCCTGTGTGGGGTTCCCTGAGGACTGGATTAAGAAACACTACTGCAGAGTAATGCTCTATTTACTGCGCTAACACAATCTTCAAGTACTGCAGTACCACGATGTAATACTCAGTTTACTACTGTACTGCTGTTCTCTCTATTACTGTCTTTATTACTGTAATACAATAATAGCTGTAATATTGCAATGCAATAATTGATTTACTATTGTACTACACCTTTTCAATATTGCATAGTGCTCTGTTTACTACTGTGGTATTCTGTTGGCATATTGCAGTCCTGCGGAGTAATGGTTGTGGTCTGTATGTTCACCGTGATCATCCAGGGTCAGAGTGTTACTTATAATGAGCAACACATCTCTCCTCTTCCTGGGTGTCATACCCTTTTCACATCCAGGTGCTCAGGTGAGCTGCTGTGGAAAGTTCTCAGCATGTGTGTGTTTATGCTTTCTCAGCTGTTGACAAAAATCCCCAGAGAGCGGTTGCTACAATAGGATCCCCGAGACAATTCCCCTCCAAGCCTCTGGGGGCGCCCTCTGATTTTCATGGCCCTGCCGAAAGTGGCTCTTTGCGGCAAGGATTTTTCACATGCAGGCAGAGCTGTTTCTTTTGTGTTTGGAACTAATAATCACAACACTAACACTTTCCCCCCCACACAATTCATTTATTTCCTTGTTTCTGAAAACAAAGCAATGAGTCAGAGGATCTCCATCTTTGTACTTTTTTTAATACAATTTTTGCTGAGTCTCTCCTGGCAGAATATTAATAAAACATTCTGGTCTAATCTGTGGCTCAAGTAAGAGGGTTTTTGTAAAGGGGGTGTCCCTCATCAGGCCTTGTTGTTGGCAGTGAAGGGCAGTAATTACGATCTTGTCATACACAGCTACTCGCAGGGGGCTACATGTGCTGTCCAATTAGTTTGCTTTCATGTAAAACCCCTTTTTTGTCATCTTTCTATGTGTCAATGAGTTTTTTTTCCTGGGAGAAATTTCTGCAGGCTGCTCACCTTGTCATACTTTCATAATTCAGGTGTTACGCTGCTGGCTTCGACACATATAATAAATATTATATGTATCATTTTGTGAGAAGTACCTTCAATACTAAGTCACCGATCTATACTGGGTTGCTGTTGAAGTATTTTCTTAGAGCATAAAGAGAATGATAAACATCTGTCTATGTGCGAGGTCAACATATTGCATCTGAGATCATCAGATAAGGTCTGACATAAGATGAACTTTATTGATCCCAGGGGAAAATTCTAGAAAAAAAAAGTTGAAGTCCAATCCATCAGGGAATCGAACGAACCTTGGTCTTCAACGTGACAGGTGTGGATATTAACAGTTTACTAAAAAGGACAAGGTTAACTGTTTGCAGGTGAGGTCTGTTTAAGTTCATTTTGGAATCAGTGGAAATGGGATGAAGTGGAGAAATCAGCAGAATTTAATGATTTTTATTAATCAAAAATAAGGCAGCCGGGTACCTACAGACCTCCGGCTGCCTCTCACACTCTTCAAGCAGCAGCCTGAGAGAAGCTTCCAGCATCGTCAGCCTCCGTGACCAGCAGAGCAGCGAGGAGAATGACGTCCTCCACGAGGCATCATCCCATCACGGATTTGTCATCATATTTTCTTAACCACATCCGGCAGAGATTCAATGATAAGCAAAACCGAAAGCGACGGCGTCCTTTGCTCACCTCACATGCGTCCTCTGCATCGCTAATGACGCAGTATACCCCGACAATGAAAGGGATACGTGGGCCCATCGCTGAACATTTCTCCTGAAGCAGGTCTTGTCGGGAACATCATGGAGTAAATCAATAAGGGGTTTTTAATGAGGATTCCTCCGTCGCATCAATCGAGGCCCCGCAGGAGCTGCACGAGAGAACAGACAAAAATGCGACACTGCAGCCGCTGGTGATGCAGAAGCTCTGTGTTTTCTACTAATTAGCTTCTCCGCGTACCTTACAGCCAGGCTGGAAAGTAAGACCCCCAGATCCGTAAGTCATCCTGGGCTGGGTTGGGCGGGAAGCACAACAATGTCTGCCTCCGGATGACATTCGTGTTTCTATGGTGATTTATCACCCAGCTCTTGAGAGCGCAGGTTACTCATTAATGAATTCCCTCTGGCCTTCTTCGGATTAACTGCTTCTTTAAGGTTTTCCTGGCCTCGGCTGGGTGGATGGGAGCAGTTGTCTGCAGGGCTCTAGGACTTCTCTGAGATTTATGGTGTTCCAGGGTTTTGCACGACTGCTCTTTTTTTCGTAGGGTAACACGGTGACTTGGTGGTAGCACATTGTGTCACACCTCCTGGGTTGCCCTCACCCTGTGTCCAAGGAATGTCTGTCTTCCCTCTGAGTTAGGTGGTCTTCCGCTTCCTCTTGCAGTCCCCAGACACACAGTCCAGTCAGATGGTGCCTCTAAATGACCTCATGCTCAGCGCTGCATCAGGTCCAAGCTGTATGGGAAAAGGAACTGAAAGATAGATTCATGTGTTTGTCTTTGCATTTCTTAAGCATCCCTCGTCCTGTCGAAATGCAGTAATAAAGTCCGGCAGTCCTGGTTCTCTGTGCTGCCTCTGACGACTCCATGACCTTTTGTAATGGCTTGTGGGAAATATGGCAGTCCTGTGAATCTTTCGTCTTTTAGTTACTTAAAGATTTAAAGGCAATAAAAGCTTGTCCAAGTGGGTATATGGAGGGCTTGATTGCAAACTGCCCGAACTACATTTCTGTCCTGTCCTCCTTCCCTGGGGTGTGTGGGATAGTGAAAATTACCTAGGAACAACGGCCAGTCACATCTGCATTGATTGAAATTGTTGTCAAGGAAGCAGCAGCTGAATAGAGATAGGTGCTTCTATGTGGGATCCACTTGCTTTTGCAGGTCCTCCTTCTTCTCCGCGGTGAAAATGCCGCACGCTCTCGCTAGCAACTGAAGCTGCTGTATGTAGAAGTCAAGTGTAGCACATCGCTAATCCTGTTGGGGCTAATCCTGCTATTCTCCCCATGTCAAAAGGCTAGGCTAATGATAATGCTAATGATAATGCTAGGTGAATGTTACGTGACTTGGAGTGGGTAAGTAGGAGTGTGTGTACGTCCGTCCCGTTGCCACCCACAGCTGCGTGCTTGGCTGAGTAAGCGGGGGCGAGTGGGAAAGTGTCCGTCTGGCATAGACACTGGCCACCCGTGCCACTATAACTGCTGAATCAGATGGGAGCCGGCAGTTAAGGCACCCCGGGCTGTTCCTGTGACTGCGGCCATGTTTGTTAAACCATGTTTCTTCTTGTTCCACCTTAAGGAGGACATGTGGTACCTAAACGCAGGAATAGAAGCTGCTGGCGCTTTCAGACGAGGCGTATCTTGTCTGTGTAATGTACCTCTCCCAGTGACATGGGGGATCTTACCGTCTAGTCTCCCCTGGGGTAGGTGAGGCCTCTGAGGGTGATCCATGGTTCCACCTGAGTCTACTTCCTCCACACGCTTCGCTGGAGAGAAGGCAGCCGTGAGCCATGAGGCATCACCAGCACCGGAGTTCGGGCTCATGCTGAAGACAGTGGCAGGAGCCCACACATGCTTCTGGGGGATATAGAGTTGTTGGTGGGAGCTTGAGGGCCCCTCCCAAGTGTAATGACTACTTGTGGCCAACAGGGGGCACAATCCTTGAAGGTCCCAAACAAATGCATGGTTAAAATGGAGGTAAACATGCTTCAGAACCCGGGGTCCCCCCCCCATCATAATGGAAATGTTGCGGGAGGTCAGTGGGAACGCCCTGACACAAATCCAATTAATGTAGTGGTTAGCCCAGTCTTCGCTGAGGCCATTTCTACAGATATTTATCTCTTTCTGTCAAAGAGCTGTTAGTGCCCCTGCTGACATTCTTAGATGCGGAAGGGGGGGATAGAAGATTAAAAGATTAAAGCCACAATTCACTTCCTCTCTCTCTAAGAAACTGCAGAAAATTCAGTGCTGGCATCTCCAAAGTCAATGAGCACTGAAGATTACAGAGATCAGCTGTAAATCACCTCTGATTTTTCTCCTTTTCAAAGTTATATTTATGATGGGATAATCATGTATTGAAAAAGGGTTTATTGTAAATGAACATCTTTTAATTTGTAACACAAACCACAGACATAATGATATATATGGAAGTCAGTTGTGGTGTGTAAACACAGAACAGATTCAAGCAAGTGGAAAAATCACCCAGGGAAATGTCATAGTTGTCTTCACCTGCCCTGCTCAGAGGTGATATCGGCTCCTAAAATATAGCAACAAATTCTGACATTAATAAATGCCAAAACAAAGTAAAAATCAATGAGAAGTTAGGGACAGGGGAAAATAAACCCCTGGCACTCATCTGTCTCCCCGGCTGCTCTGCCTGAGTCTTCAGCAAGGCCAGAATTTGCAGCAGTGTTTTGAACTCTGGGGAAAACAGAAGAATCAGCCTGATTGGTACCTCAGCTGACAGGCTCATTCTGACTGCTGTGACAGTCCTCGTGCTCTTCTTTTGAGTCAGTATCACTGGGTTCGGCTTTTTCTCTTGGAGAAAGGTAGTGAGCAGAGAGAAATATGCCCCCACTTTCACGGGGTTTCCCTGTCAGGAGGTCCCCATACTCACCCGGAGTTCTAGGGCCAAATCGATCAACAATTAAAAGTTGACTCAGAGAAGCATTCCTGCTTTCATAACTCCAGGTTTGGAAAAACCTCCAATTATTTCTCATCCACTTTCATTTCCGGCCTTTGGTGAGGAAGTTTGGTTCGCTGTGACTCATTTTGCAGGGAGCGAAGAAATCCCCACATAAACGTAAAATAACAGCTCTAGGGGTCTAATCAGAATGTTTTATCTGCATGGCAGGGACAGACTAGCTGTAATCTTCAGCTCCTACCCTTGGTTTGAAGGCAAATGACGCACCTAAACATGTGGAAAAAAACACTTCAGAGACATTTGGAATGATCTCCGCAATTTGTAAATGTCAGTAGAGGGCCGGCTTGTTATTCGCTGCCTGGAGTAAATGTCCCTGCGGTTCGGACGCCTGTTTCTCTACGAGTGGATTTCCCTTCCTGGTCCCACCCCTTTGATGTGTGCTGTAAGAAGCCTTGCAGTGAGCGTCCCCCAGATGTGCACAGCTGTCACTGCAAGCTACTTCTGCTTATTTATTTGATTTGCTATCTCCGTCTGGCACACTGGCTCAGATTTAGCTTGGCATATCTGGATAACGGCAAGGCAAGCTTTGTGGCCACGCCCACGGTGAACACGGGCAGAAAAGTACCACCGGACCTGATCTGCACTGTTTCATGGCTGATGCAGTTTACATTCTGAGAAAGGATTTTATACTTATATATAAGTATAAAATATAGAAACCTGGGGAAACAGTGTAAAACAGAGCATTAAATGTTTAATTTGATTAAATGAGTTTTAAAAGTATTGTTATTGTCTTTGTGAAATCTGTCACTTTTCATCGAATTACAGAGTGCTAAGTTAAAGTTAATAGGTGACCCAGTGGTTAGGGCGGTTCTTTTGCACTGTGGGATTGTGGGTTTGAATCCCATCTATGCTCTTTGCATGGAGTTTGTGTGCTGTCCCTCTGCTGTGTGTGTGTGTGTGTGTGTGTGTGTGTGTGCGGGGGGTTTAGTGCGCCGGTTTCCTTTTGCAGTCCAAAGACTGATTAGTCTGTTTAGTGTGTTTAAATTGCTCACAGAGCATGAGTACATGTGTCCCCTACTATGGGCTGGCAGCCCTGTGCCCTGTGCTGCCTGGGATAAGCTCCAGACCCCCCCCCACACCCCTGCTCAGTGTAAGTGGATGGAAGATGGATGAAATCATTAATGGTTCAGTGTCTGTTTGAGGGGGAAATTAAACAGGTTTACGGGAGTGCTCCCCATGAGGTCCACAGCCGGACTTTTGGACCAAAACGTACATTTAATGATGAATTTGCTCATATTACCATCTCTCATACAAAAAAACCAAATCCACAGTTATGCAGCTGTTTGTGCATTCTGCCCATACTTAGACTCTCATGATCTGTACTGTGTTTTGGCATTTGTTACCCTCAGATTTAATTGTTATACGTTAGCAGCCAATGTCACCTCTGAGCAGGGCAGGTGCGGACAACTATGACGTTTCCCTGGGTGATTTTTCCGCTTGCTTGAATCTGTTCTGTGTTTACACATCACAATCCACTTCTATTATATTATCTAAAAACCACATGAGAATAAAGGCTGTGGCTTGTATTGGGGAGTTAAAGATGCGCATTCATTTGACAGTGAAATGAGCTGGCAAACAGCTCAGGTTCGGTACCGGGACGGCCATCTTTCACCCCAATGAACCATTTAGGACTCATCCCTGAACAAGACCAGGCATCACATCCACTAGCTTTTCATTTGAGAACGGTCAGTGCTTTTCCCAAACCTGTCAGAGTCATGGATTCCTGTAGCCGTGGTGATGACACCTACTCACAAAAGGCATGACTCGCCCACATCCCATTATCTTGGCCAGTCGATTAGAGTCAAAGCCGGGCTGCAAAGTCAAGGATGCTGGAGGAGTTAACTAGCTCTGCTCCCTCTGCGGTCGACCCTGGCAGGAACATGGCCGCGCAGACCAAATGTGCATGAAAGGGAGCTTTCAGACGTCGGGATCGATCGCGGTCCAGGATATGGGTCATGAGTCGATATCAAACTCACACCCCTCTGGCCATCGGTGAGAGAGGTGGGGGGGTGTAATGGAGAAGGTGATAACTCAGCATGCCTGCAGTGAAGTCATTCCTGGCTCCTTACACCCCTCTACCCACCCCCTTATGAAGTCGCCGCTCGGCCATTGTCTAGCATTTATTATGAAGATTTAACTAGCTTTGCAAGCAAAACTGATCCAAAACTGCAGGAACCTTTGAGTTGTTTCTAATGTGCTTGGGTAGAGTACATACTCAGAGTTCCTTGCTATTTGAACATTACAGACTGTCCTTCTTCATGTCAGCATCAGCCACATTAAACATTAAGTTTCTATGCCACTATAGTATTATAGCACTGTAAGCCTTCTGAAATTTTCCCCCAGTCAGGAGAGTCAGATTATGGGTTAGAACTGGTCTGCTCTCATTGGGCTCACTTTCTGAAACTGTCTAACTGGATCTACTGGATGGAGACCAGTAGACTGAGTTGGACCGAACAGTGGATCTCTCTGAACATTGAAGATCCACTGAAGCTCTTCTCGCTCAAGAAAATGAGGCTGTGAACCTCAGAAGTGTGTTTTGACCTGAACAATGCAAGAGAAGCTTAATTTTCATATGGGCCCTGTAGTGAGAAGGTGCCATCAGCCTACAGGTGAGTGTGGTTTAAAAGGCTTGAGAGACACTGTGAGATTTCTATACTGCCTATTATATGCATGCCTATTAATCTACCAGCGATGTACAGATGAGGATCACTTGGAACCAGAGAACCTCGGGTTAAGGGCCTTGCTCAAGGGCTCAATGCTGATGTGATTACTCTGAAGGCATTCAAACCGAAAAGATTTTGAACACAGATCTTTACCCTATTGAGCTACAATCCACCCTGCAAAAAAAAGTTGATGAATGATATATAGTATATGTTAGTAATAATACAAATGTAGATAAAATTACATTTTTAGATTTCTTTGTATTGCCCATAAGACTGGGAAAACCACAAACTGTACAGTGAAATTTGTGGGTTTTGTCTTTGCATAGAAAGACCCCTTTTCAGAGAAGACTGTAGCACCTAGTAGCTGTTAAAATTGAATTTCACACACTGACAGTGTGCTTCATTCACTTTTTGAACTTCAAAGATCTTCACAAGTTCAGCTGACTGGTTATTTAAGGACTGAGAAGTCAGCAGTCTGTGAGTGAACAATGAGGGAACTTTGAAAAGGTGAGGGGTGGCGTGTGCATGTGTGACTAGTGAGGGGATGGCCTGGTTTGTCAGTTTGGTTTTAAAACGCTCTGTTTAATTAAGAAGGGAAGAGATGAGTAGTGCACACATACTTTGTGGTCTCTTAGCATTCTCTGCTGCCCCTGTTTTTCCCCACACTCCCGTTTTAAGCTAATTTAGCTATCCCCAGATGTCCTGTTTAAGTTAGGTTGACTATGAAACACTTCCTGT
>JAOYFF010000039.1:141359-151696 GCA_025773925.1 Cryptomyrus ogoouensis | reverse complement strand
CTGATTACAGTGTGTAAGGAAGATGCACTGATTACAGTGTGTAAGGAGCATGCACTGATTACAGTGTGTAAGGAGCATGTGCTGATTACAGTGTGTAAGGAGCAGGCACTGATTACAGTGCGTAAGGAGCATGCACTGATTACAGTGTGTAAGGAGCATGCGCTGATTACAGTGTGTAAGGAGCATGCACTGATTACAGTGTGTAAGGAGCAGGCACTGATTATAGTGCATTGCCGACAGACCACCTCAGGGATGAGAACCTGAGTGCAGCTGAGCGGCGGGCGATACCTCAGCACCACACTAGTGCAAAAGGAAAAGTGTGAGTTTTTTACGGTGGCTGGAGTACTAATCCATGGCTAGTAAAAGGTAATAAAATTGAAAAAAAAAACTTTCCCCATGAACGAAGAGGCTGGTTCATGCACTTTAAGTTGAACTGCAGAAGCACACAACTGGATTTGAACGTGCAGTTTGCAGGGGCGCTTTGTTGTTTCTGGGGCCCCAAGTCACCAGAAGCTTCAAAACTAAATAAATAACTAGTGAGTAGAGTCAGAAGATGGTAGCTAACTAGCAGGTTAGCAGAACATGCTGCATCAGCAGCTACTAAATAAGGAGTGTGTTTGTTTAATATATTTAGTGTAGTGACTTTTTTTGGGGGGGCAGCATGATTGTGCAGTGGTTAGCACTGTACTCCGGTTTCCCCCCACAGTCCAAAAACATGCTGAGGTTCAATGGAGTTACCAAATTGCCCATAGGTGTGCATGTGTGAGTGAATGGTGTGCGTGGGTGTTCCTGGGTTGTTCCCTACCTTAACTCCTTAGCCTCTGGGATAGGCTCCAGAACCCATGTGACCCTGAATAGGATATGTGGTTACAAAAGATGGATGGATAGATGGATGGATGGATGGATGGATGGATGGAATGGACTTTTTGTGGCCAACAGGGGGCAGCAGGGTGCCACAGGAATTCTTGGTTTGAGTGGTGTTAAACACCTCCACTGACCTTGAACTGCATCTCTTAATAATGGACGCTGCTGTGGATCTCGGTTGGTGGTTGGCTTCAGAGAAGAAAGGCTGCCTGTTCTTTGCCGTGGTGCTGAGTCAGCCCAGTCTGGGCCGTACGCTTCACTGCCATTAGTGAAGAGAGCGGGTCGGCTTCACCGCAGCGGCCGGCCTGCTGGGGGCCATGGGGACTCTGTCTTCCGAAGGGGTTTATCAGCTCGGTGCAGATCCCGGGAATGCCGCCACCCGTGTTTATGGATGAGGTCCGTCCTGGCTGGAATACTACGTGTGGGGAAGCCCTATGCGAAACACCCCCCATCCCCCCCAGATATATTCCTGCTAGGTTGTAGAATACTCAAAATCGACAAGGAATGAGCCGCTTAAACAGAAATCAGGGCGATGCTTCTTGGTACCGTGGAATTTCCCTGAAGATGACTGTAATTACGTTTTTCTCGTCTCTTAGGCAAGAATTAAGTGTGATCCTCCATGTAACTGTATGAGGTTTATTATTTTAAATGATTGGTTTTTACAATTCTGGAATTCATTTGTATTTCATTGGTTGTACAATCTCTGGTAGGTATGATTAATGAGATGCTGAAATTGAAGAAGATTCAGGAATAGCAATGTATAAACATGCAATCTAAAGATGAAAAAACTTAAATGTTATTTGGAAATTAGCATAATCTTGTATGTGTGATGCCTTTCTGTTAACTGCACCTTCAAACTAATTCTGTTAATAAAGCATCAGTCAGCATGGCCTGAGGGATTTAAAGTGGATATTTTTTCCATTTCGCATGAAAAACTCAATTTCATATGACATAAATATAGAAATCTGTGATCACATAAATTATCGCATGCAAGCAAAGCTCTGGAAGTTAGGTGTTACCTATGGGGGGGGGGAGTGTCTATTTTGGGGTCATGTGACAGTGTGACAGAACTGGTCATGTGACAGCAGTGCTTTGTGATCAGTCCAGCTGCCCTTGGCCCCCACGCTGACGCGTGAAAGCCAGGTCACATGGGTCCATTTGCCAACCCGTTTCAATTCCGATTCCTCCCACCTCCTTTGCCAGATGCTAATACTCGACACCTTTGGTGTCATGTGACATCAGCTGGCTAGTGGAGCATGTCATGTGACATCAGCTGGCTAGTGGAGCATGTCATGTGACATCAGCTGGCTAGTGGAGTGTGTCACTGGTCTTCATTATAACACGCCCCCACAGGCCTGGACAGTGCAGTGTCTAAAGCATGCTAATCTCTTTTATGTATATCTAATTAACCAGAGGGTATATAATTTACTTTATTTATAGTCCCTTGCTAAACGAAAATAACAAAAATAAAAACAAATACTGTTTTTGAAATGTTATGATTAAAAAGTAAAGTCTTTTAATTCAATGCTCTGTGCTTCATATATCATTATTGCCATGCATGGACTGGACTGTAAGAGGCGCTGTGGAGCACCCTGTCACCTGCGTCCCCCGGAGGACAATCCGTCCAGTCAAAACAAGCCGCAGAGTTCAGCCCTAAGCTGACTGACGTGTGACGAGTGCATCGTTACGTTCAGTATCTCAGCACTGTCGCTCATCCCTGCATGACGAACATCCCCTCCCTTTAATGAGGCCGACTCACTTTAACTGTCTTCACCTGGGCCTCTGTGCTCTGTGAGGCTGAGTGGGTAACTCTTGGGAGGGGTTCCGGCATAATCCTTCAGCACAGGTCAGTGCTAAGTGTGTCAGAGGACTGCTGGAGAGCCCTAAGACAGCATGAGCTCCAGTGAAGTATCCCCCTCCTCCCAGTGCCCCAACTCCACACAAACAGCGCCCCCACTAGGAAGTCCGGTGGAATTGCTGGCCTGAATGTGAGTCCAGCTGATGCTCAGAATGTTTATCACTGAGCCTCAATAAACCCACTGACACGTCCCTAATCATACTCCATGCGCCAATTTGGCTTGTCCAACATGTTTTGAACTAATTTCCGCATTTTTTTTCTTGGAATGGCTGCATGAAACACAGACACTGTTTGCCCTCGGCATGACTCACAGGCAGTGAATTACTCACACGACCTTTTTAATTAAACCCTGCTTACACCGTGAAGATCCACTGCTTAATTTCATCTCTGTCTCTAGATAGAAGGGTACAATGGAAATGCGGGGAAGTTTGGAGATGATGCTAAACCTGCTCGCGTCTTCTTTCATTTTACAGCAGAAGAATGGCCCAGTCCAAATTCAGGTACTACATCCATAGAAAGACACGGTCAACAAAGGTGTTCCGGCTCTTACCCTGAGTCACAAAGCACCACTCTTATCGCCCAACCGGGACACGCCCACTTTACCTCTGCACAGTGAATCTTGGGATATATTGGGCTGAGAAGGACCCATCAGATGGATCTTTCATGACTTGGCAGAAGAAGGACTCATTTCCAGACTGCATTTGAAGGAGGTTGTAGGAGCGGTGCCTTGTGACTGAAGGGTAAGGGCGCGAACGCCTGGTGATGCAGATAGGAAATTATCCATAAGCCAGATTGTCCCATGTGAGTAGGCTTTTCTGTTTGATCTTTGAAGAATGTAGCATACACAGCCTACACCTTCGTAAACCGTATCCTTCAAAGGATGCCGCCCCTGAATTCGGACGCAGCCAGGGTGTTTACCCATCGCTTCCTCTCCAGGACAGGAAGTGACATCACTTTAGGAACACCAGTCACGTGACTCATCACAGAGCAGCCATGTGAGCCTGGCTCTGGGACCAGCCACTGCTTGTCATGTCATTCCACTGCCCTGCTCAGCATTCTTTTCCTGGCAGTCACATGAACAAGAGGTGAACGTCTGTATTGTCATGTGTATAGAAAATAAGGGACTATTTCAAACTCACAACACCTGGTTTACAAGGCCAGTGCTCTAACCACTGAGCTATGGAGCCAGGCTATGTTGCTTTGTGAAATTAAATCATAGGGGTTTTGCTGATGCTAAACCCGTGATAACTAAATTCCCTGTGCTGGGGGACTCCTCTGGTGCCGGGTGGGTGGTACAGAAGACGAATGGCCTTTTTGCTTCAGCATCTGTTGATGTTTATTTCTGTTACTGGAGCTTTCAGAAGTTACTCATGTCATACACCCTGCTTTGAGATCAGGGGTCTTTGCCTGATGAAATCTGTCTGTTGTTACATGTGCGGCACAGAGCAGATTTTAGCATCTGCCGTTCATTTCTTGCATGGTGTTAAAAAGCAAATAGCATGGCGATCCTCGAGCAGAGAGCCTGTCACCCCCCCCCCCCCCCCCCCCCCCCCAACCCCCCGGGGGGGGGGGGGTAAGGGGGCCCGCTTGGGTCTCCTCCCGGGGCCATAGGGGCCCGAGGGGCACATTAAGGTGGGATTTCCATGAGGTGGTGACCCCGCCATTCATGGGTGTGGAGAATCTGAAAGCTGTTCAGATTCAACAGACCCCCACAATGCCTGAAATTTCCCCGGGAGATACCAACCGATTGGCAGTGCTGAGCCGCACACGTGTTTATGACAATGGGCTGTAATCGCCGCTGGTCTACTGAAGGAACCTTTGCCTGGTCCTCAACCAGGTTTGACAGCATCTACCCAGTTCGTGATGGCATCACTGAACTCAAATCAGTGCAGCTGCAACATAAATTGTTAAACTACATCCATATTAATACCCCCGCAGTTATGAGTGTGTTGGTTGACCCCATGCAGACTTGAGTCATCCCAATCACAAGCTCAGATACCCCCTGCTTTGTTGTGGCAATGACACCGTGGATGAATTTGACAAAATGTTTATGCTGATTCAGGTTCTTCTGCTGCCTCCATATCAGGTGACTCATTCTTCCACCAGCTCATGACTTTCCTTGTATAATTGGGATAAAGTCTATAGTCTATTTGCTCCAGTGTAGCCAGAGGCTTCACAGACAGCTTGGAAGTCAACACATGTGAAGGTCCCCTTTGTGTTTGGTCTGGGAATACAGGGTCCAAAGGTTAAACATAGCACTTGGTTTCCAAAAAAGAAAAACCATAACAGCTAAATTAAATAAAAATATGGTTTAGATCACTGTTTACACTGATATAGAAGCTCCTTCATGCTTTTTTTTCTGCTCCTGGAGATGAAGCGATGAAGCCCACAGTGCTTTGATAATCTCAGAATATCCGCACCCCAAGAAACCAGATCCAGTCGCCGATAACACGCTAAAGCCACTCCTAGCTGTATTCTTTAGTTCAGTTCTTTTGTTTAGCAGAAAAATATCTCGTCTAAGAGCCCGAGGAATACGGGGAATCAGTGATCACTAAATACACTTAGGGAGACAGGTGAATGAATTAGCATCCCAACTTTTAAGGTCGGTGTATTCCTAAGCAGGACTCTCTGGGCCGCTGGGATTTCTCTGTTGACAAATGTGGGAATTAAATTAGGCTTCCCTGTGTGGGGTATACGGCAAGAGAGGTGTGAGCCGCCCCACATCCCAGAGGCAGAATCCACCTGGCTGGGCTCCCAGCTCTTAGAGAGACCCAGAATAAACATCGGCCCAGCTCCTCTGGGCTGTGTCTCAAAGGGAATCATGACTGGCTTAGTGCGAGTGAGAATATCAGCATGTAAAGTGATAGGACCGTCCTTACGGGGTGTTCGGGGGGGTAAACACTCACCACTGATTACTGATTGCTACTGCAGGCTTCAGCTCTGTCAGGTTGGGGGTGTGAAGTCTACAGAGAGGAAAATTTCATTATTTATCAAGATATCTAAAGCCACAGTCTTGGCAGAGTGCTTTTGCTGTAGCGACGGTCTGTCTGTGTGGGCGGTTTATTTTGTCTGTTAAAGATTGTGTTGTAACATCACAATGCTTCTATAAATTCTGATTCATAGAGCAGCTATATTCTCCTGTTCCACTAATAAACAATGAGTTGGCGGCTCACGGAAACTGGCAGCTCAAATTACCGCTAAACAACTAAATAATAAAATAACCTCTTCATTTGTCCTTTATATATGTTCTCCCCGGGATTACAAAATGCAATTTACTCAGTTTTGAAAGGCAGGACAGAAGTGTTTCTAACGAGATTGCAGAGATGTGAGGAGAAAGTCCTCCCCCCATTTCGTGTTAGTGGGGGGCATGCTTGGGGGGGGGGGGGGGGGGGCGGAGACACCGCCGGAAAACCTTCGGCCTCTGATAACACGGCCTAATGAGTAGGGAGCTAGAATTCAAACGATACCATCCATTATTATTTAGAGCCGAAAGCGCTGTTTACTTGCCTTAATTTATGACTTTCGCTTAATTGCCTCTTAATAATGAATGAGTAGCGCATGGTGAGCCGGTTGCGGGTGTCTGGGCGACCTGCGCTGCCAGCAGGGACCGGCACGGTACAGCAAGACTCCGCTGCTGACTGGCACTCCATTAAGTTTCATTACGCCCCATAATCCCTTTTGCCATGACCGCCCTCATGACAGGTGTTGTCATCAGCTGCTTGCTCCCGCAGTAATTATTCCGTCTGAACGGATGGCGGCAGATATGGGCGCCTGCGGAAATCCGGGGCCTGCTTATCACGAACGTGCGTTGGCGTATCGCATATTGGCGTATAACTCAAAGTACGATGGGGAGGGCGGGGTGCCGTGGGTAGGCTTGGGGGGCTCAGCGAATGAATGACAGGGGTCAGGGGAGCCGGCCAATGGGAATGAATGGAGCCCGACGACACTGTGATTTGCGACATCGGCATTGCTGTGCCTGGTCGCCGTGATTAATGAGCGGTGAGTCCTGCAGCCCCAGGCTCTTGGGAGATGGACGGGATGTTGGTGTAGGTGTACAGGGTGGGGTGGGCGTAATGGATGTGCTGGCATTCTTCTGCGTGGGCTTGGGGGTCCCCGCTTTATCGCTCAGATGAAATCCTGATGTGTTTCTAATGTGAATCTGCCATGTAACTAAAACACGTCCCATCTATTTGTCCATCCACCCATGCATTCATCAACCCATCCATCACTCTGTCCATCTATCTTTCCATCTTTTCATCCATTGTCCCTATCTGTTTTCCCAGTATAGGGTCAGAGTGAGCATGGGCCAAACCCAGGACACAAAAACTAATTACAAGCCTATCTAACTGGTCTGTTCTTCAACAGTGGGGGTTGAACCCAAACCCACATGACCAGAGAGAAGATGCAAACCCATGCCCACTCTTCCTGTATGAATAGGGAATTACACCGGCAATCGTAAAAGACCATGTAACTGATTCCCTGGGTTATAAATGGCTTTACGTACATGGCAACTATTAGTCATTATCCAATAAAATCAGCAGGTTGATGTGATACGTGCGAAGGATTGCACTTTGATTAAAAATGCATGAGTGTCTTGTGTGAGGATCCATCACTTTTTATTTACTTGTACCGGCACGGCCTGAACGCAGAGAGCAGCCCTGTATGCCGCTGAGGGAGCTGCAGGTGCTTTTTAAAGCTAAACAGGGATTTTTTCTGTGACGCTGAAGCCACATCTTACCTCAGTTCCAAAGCTGTGATTAATATATTATCTTTCCCTCAGTGGAAATGTCAGACAGGGCATGTTTGTCTTGTCTTTCCTGGGGGAGTTTGCGTATCGGTATGTAGGGAAATTCTCTCAACCAAATTAATTCGTCTTCTACACCCATGGAAGGGAGCAAAGCAGCAGTTTTCTCCGTCGGTTGGATGCCGCGTGCAGGGACCACGGCGTGACTCAGACTGCTGGAAAAACGGACTTAAAATGACGCTACATTATCGTTTGTCATGTTTACTGCGCTGTGATCGTCCCCAGTTCCCACCTGTAACTCGCAAAGTGGAAAACCCCACTTCACTGTGGACAGGTGGGATTCTCATACATACAAATCAGCTTGGAAATCATCCTCATCATCTCATATACTCATGCTTATTTGTAAAACGAACAACAACAAAGCAAACATGCTTCATTTGCCGTTTGCACAAGTAAATCGGAATGCTTTTCTTCGCTGACCCCATCTTGCTCTCCATAGATTGGGGGTCACAGCGCAGAGTCATGCTAACATGCGGCCCCCCTGGAGCTGGGGGTTAAGGGCTTTGCTCAAGGGCCTGCAGACACATGACTGTTCTGCCAAGGCCAGGGCTGGAACTAGCGATATTTTGATCACAGGTGCAGAGACCTAGCAGAGACCTAGCCTGCTGAGTCACTCACCGCCCCTGGAAGCAACAACTAAGACTCAGAAAAGTTAATTGAAACAAATGCTAAATATTTTGTGTTTGTGGGAAGAACAACTTAAAAGCCCTGATCTGATCCCCAAAAGTCTGAAGCTGAAACGGCTCCAAGAAAGGACTCCCGGAAAGGACAGCTGATCTGTCATTTTGGGAACACCGGGATATGGCATGCTGCTGCTCACAGGGCAGCTGGCTGTACGGGAACGGGGCTCCAAGCTGGCGTCTCCTGGGAATCCAGCGGACAGAGAGATGGAGGGGAGGGGCGCCTGTAGCGTGGCAGGCCGACCTCGGCCTGCTATCTCACAGAGACTGACAGTAGAGGTTATTGTCTCAGCACCGTCATCCATCCATCCTCAGGCTGGTGGAAATGCTAACAGCATTAGCATTATCACTGCGTCAGGCAGCAGTCAGTAGTGCTGTTTACCCCCACAAAACTGCAGCCCTTATAGACAAGGAAGCCCCTTCAGGCCGGATGGGCTAGCATATCCTGCGATATAAAGTTTTATAAGACAGAATATAACTTCTCTACGATCCTGACCGGGATATATGGTCCGAAGATGGATGGATGGAATCTGACATAAAGAGTAGTTTAAACTGCTGCCGTTAGCACATGAAAGCGGCTCCTGCAGCTTGGAGAGACGTGCCGGGCTGCAGGTACCGACTGCAGATGCCGGAGCGATGGAGGAAGGGGACTGTGAGCAAATGGTTTGCCGGTCTCCCTCCCAGGAGGCCCCGCTGCCGCGTCCTTGACCCGGAGGCTTAAATCGCAGCGCTGATAAATAAAACAGCGCGGGAGTCTTTTCATTTACGATCGGCTGATGAATTATACATGAGTGAGTGACAGGCGACGCACTGGCACGGCGGGCAGAGCTGCGGCCTCCCGCTTCCTGCATTTGGGCTTCACTCCTGCCCCAGATTTCGGTGTGTGTGGAGTTTATGTGTTGCGTGTTTTTCCACTGAATACAGGCAACTCCATCCATCCATCCATCCATTATCTGTTCCCACTTGTCCTATTCAGGGTCACGGGGGTCCAGAGCGTATCCCAGAGGACCAACCTGGGCTGGTGCAGCAACCCATCCTGTCAACTTATGTAAAACTAAACTAAGTATATCTGAACTTAAGCAAAAAAATCCCCTAATATGTCGAGTTTATGGAAACGCTAATGTTAGTACTCGCTAACACCCACCCTCTGGGCCGAGCTCAGCACCCCGGCGGACTGGACGGCGCTCAGGGCAGCGCTGATTGCTGCCTCAGCACCTTCACGTCCACCGTCAGGCCTAGAGAACTGCCAGTCCGGCGTCAGGGACCCACCGGAGTCTGTGCTGCGTTTCCCAAACGACTCGCACCGGTCGTCAGGTGGACAGTCATGTGCTGCTCTCCCCCCGCTCTCAAAAGCAAGCATGAAAACACAACATGTGGGATATAAGTGGCTTGTGTTGCTACAACCTGTGTACATGTAAAGTGTCAAGTTTTATTTGTCACATGCACAAACATACACTGTGCATTTGTGTAGTGAAATGCTTTTTCCACCAGCTTCTGGAATTATGCTGAAGGTAGTATGCAGTATGAATGAAAATAGTATAAAAAGATAAATTAAAATAAATAAAGTGTATGTATGATATATATCGAGTGGTATATAACAGAATAGTCTGCTGTCTGTCGCTGAAATCAGACCAGTGTCCAGATTTAAATGAGCTCTTTGATACAGACCTGAACTACAAGAGTGAGTAAGATAAACACCTACATAGTTCATGTTCGGAAAATCTTTAAATGAACTTGTCAGACGAGGGGGCTGGATTTTAATAAAGGAGACAGCCGTAAGATATTTTTATTTCACTTTGCGGACTCATTAATAATGGAAACTATTTTCGTTTTTAGTGCTGCAGAGATGAGGATGTGGGTCTCTTTTGAATGGCAGGATTCCATGGGAGTTTAGAGACATGGGTTAGTCTGGGAGGGGCTGTCAGATATATCGGTGGGGGAAGCCAACTCCAGCCCCCAGGGCACTGTGTGTTATTTAAACCTGCTAGATGTCAGGTCCCAGCGACTCAGGAAGTTGAAAATCACTCTTCTCCTTGAGCCTGCTACCCCCCCCCCCCCCCCCCCCCCCCCCCCCCCCCCCCCCCCCCCCCCCCCCCCTCCCCCCCCCCTCCTCCCCCCCCCCTCCTCCCCC
>JAOYFF010000039.1:123323-141259 GCA_025773925.1 Cryptomyrus ogoouensis | reverse complement strand
CCTGATCCTGAACCCATTATGTCACCCACCTGTCTGCTAATCAATTATAAGTGATGTTAAGGTTTATAGCGCCCCCTGTGGACAGCTGTGGAAGTTCTCCTCAGATCCAGTGTCAGTGTATACCATATGTTGGCCATAAACAGTCACAATACCAAATATTAAATGCATGCATTCCTAATTTAGGAGATGCTGAAGCAGCATGTTCTGCTAATCAGTTAGCTGGCTGCCATCTTCTGGCTATACTGGCTATATTTATTTCGATTTAGGAACATCTGATCATCTGCAGGAGGCCCCAAAGTCACTTTTTGAGTGGGGGCCCAGAAACAACAAACCGGCCCCTGCTCTAAGCACTGCCCCTCCTCTGTGCCGGTGTCCTGTAGCACCATCTGGATCTCTGTGCGCCTCCCTATCCGCTATCAGCGGGCTGTAATTAATCGAGGTTGTGTCACTGCTTCCATGGCAAAGAGCTTTTCTCCCTTAATGTAATCTTATCGCTGATTAATAGCTATCATTTGAGCCCGACATTTCAGGAGTTTAGAGTGGCCCTTCTGTCTGATTAATATCCCCCACTGGCTCTATTTGTTTGACTGGGAACAGTGAGGCATGCTGGGAACAGTGAGGCATGCTTGGAATAGTGAGGCATGCTGGGAACAGTGAGGCATGCTGGGAACAGTGAAGGATGCTGGGAACAGTGAGGCATGCTGGGAACAGTGAAGGATGCTGGGAACAGTGAGGCATGCTGGGAATAGTGAGGCATGCTGGGAACAGTGAGGCATGCTGGGAACAGTGAAGGATGCTGGGAACAGTGAGGCATGCTGAGAACAGTGAAGGATGCTGGGAACAGTGAGGCATGCTGGGAATAGTGAGGCATGCTGGGAACAGTGAAGGATGCTGGGAACAGTGAAGCATGCTGGGAACAGTGAAGGATGCTGGGAACAGTGAGGCATGCTAGGAATAGTGAGGCATGCTGGGAACAGTGAGGCATGCTGGGAACAGTGAAGGATGCTGGGAACAGTGAGGCATGCTGGGAACAGTGAGGCATGCTGGGAATAAAATTGTTCTTCTGTTTTGTTCAGGTCCTAATAAAAAGATTATTATCTTAAAGGTTATTGTGCTATTTTTAAAAACTTATAATAGAAATAGGATACAAAGCAACATTGATTAACCTCTTTGACAGGTAGCTTAAATTTCGGTGGCTTAAAGTATCAGAAGACTGAACTGGGATTCTGTGGTCCCCTTCTCATAGGGGGTTGAGGTGTCTGGATGGTTTCTCTTGGGGGGGGGGTGGTCACCGCTGGCCTGTACATGATGGTTTGACTAACAAGAGTCTGGATGGTAATCTACAGTCCCAGAGCTTATAGAGGATTAATTCCGGCCTCCCCAGGTTTGAGTATGGGAGATTCCTTGGAGATGTGATCGCAGTCGCTAACAGACCTGCTCAGGAAAGCGGCTCATTGCGGTCCTGTCAGTACTTGAGACTTGATGGGTCTTGATGTAGAGTGAGATGAGGTCTACCTCAGTGATGATCTCCTTGCACCCCTGACACCGTAAATGGCCACCCGGAAATAGATAGTCATTTCTTTATTATTTATTCTTATTTTGATATTTCAAGAGCACTGTAATGGGAGAGGAACCTAATCCCAGCACTAATCCCAGAATTGCTGAAAGAAAAAAGTGGAGAAAAAAATTAAACTGCCCCGAGGTCAATGTCTGATGTGGGGGGATCTGGTGGTGAATAAGGATGGATGATCTGTGACCATCGAAGCATCGAAGGTCTGGATGTCAGCGTGAAGTCTCATTACGAGGTTTGACTGCAGCATACAGGCATGCTGACAGACACCCATCCACCTGGAGGGTCCTACGGGCATGCTGACAGACGCCCGTCCACCCGGAGGGTCCTACGGGCATGCTGACAGACGCCCGTCCACCCGGAGGGTCCTACTGGCATGCTGACAGATGCCCGTCGACGGGGAGGGTCCTACTGGCATGCTCACAGACTCCCGTCCACCCAGAGGGTCCTACTGGCATGCTGACAGACTCCCGTCCACCCAGAGGGTCCTACTGGCATGCTCACAGACTCCCGTCCACCCAGAGGGTCCTACTGGCATGCTGACAGACTCCCGCCCACCTGGAGGGTCCTACGGGCATGCTGACAGACTCCCATCCACCCGGGGGGTCCTACAGGCATGATGACAGACGCCCACCCACCCGGAGGGTCCTACTAGCATGCTGACAGACGTCCGCCCACCCGGAGGGTCCTACGGGCATGCTGACAGACTCCTGTCCACCCGGAGGGTCCTACGGGCATGCTGACAGACGCCTGTCGACCTGGAGGGTCCTACGGGCATGCTGACAGATGCCCGTCCACCTACAGGCATGAGGGTACCACAGCTCGTGCCCCCAATAAGTTCCCTGTTCCCTCTTACAGAGATCTGCCTTATCCTACACACAGCCATGTAGGGGAGCATGTTTAAACAGCTTGGGGTCAAAGGGTAGAGTCCGCCAGCATCCTGAGGGGCAGTTTGGTCTAATGTCCTTCTCAAGGGCCCAGTGGTAATATGTTTACTCTGCTAGCGACAGGATTTGAACCTGCAGCCCCCTAACCTGCCGCAATATACCAAGTCCACATGCACTCCGGTGCAGCAGGAGAGAGCGGCATCAATTTCATGATGTCCCCGTGAGCCGAGGGGGCCTTTCTTTGATCTGCAGTGTTTGAACTTGTGTCGCATTACATGCGATTATCTCACTCGCCTGCTATTAGTGGATCATCATTTTCCCCTGTGACACAAGAGGAATCCTGAAAAGCTCTCTGCATGGTTAAGAATATGGTTTGGTTTAAAAAAATTTTGGGCCCTACTTAAAAATACACTTGCGTCTCCTAAATAAGCAGCATGTTTATTAAATAGTCAGTGTAGCAGCTGGGGCTGGCATGGTGGCGCAGTTGCTTGCAATGTTGCCTCACACCTCTGGGACCAGGGTTTGA
Source organism: Cryptomyrus ogoouensis (assembly GCA_025773925.1). Taxonomy (NCBI): domain Eukaryota; kingdom Metazoa; phylum Chordata; class Actinopteri; order Osteoglossiformes; family Mormyridae; genus Cryptomyrus; species Cryptomyrus ogoouensis. The sequence goes on along the minus strand of JAOYFF010000039.1, from coordinate 138,276 downwards.
GTCTCTGCTGTGGCTCCATGTCTCGTTGTGGAGTTTCCCCTGGATGCTCTGGCTGCTACCCACAGTCCTAAAACATCCTGAAGTGATTTGGAGCTACCAAACTGGTTGGAGTGAAAGGTATATGAATGTGTCCTTTGATGGGTTGGCACCCCATCCTAATGCTATTCATTGCCTTGTGCTCATAGCTTCTGGCATAGGCTCCAGACTCTGAATAGGACAAGGGGTTACATAAAATGGGCGTATAGATGGATGTAGTCACTGTTTGTGGCCAGTAGGGGTCCCCATGCAAATGTGTGGTTCGAGTGGTTATAACACACTCCCCAACCCCTTTGAGAAATATAATCAAACAAGGTACTGGATTCAGCCGATGGGTGTCACACTAGTGCATAGCTGCACCCTCATACGCACCTTTGCCATGAGGTTCTGGGTTGGTGTGGTGCATTCTCCTAATGCTTCACAGACTGGCTCGGCGCAGAGGAGATGATCGAAAAGTGATGCAATCTCATTGATAAACTGAGTAGAATGCTGTGCAAACTAATTCTCTGGGACAGGACATTTACTTTGCGATAGAGTATCACCAGAGTCATATGCTAAATAGAAGCCAGTTATTTTATCTAGAGACAGAAGAAATCTGGAACAATCCGTCTCGGTTAGTGTCTAGAGCCGGCTCATGTTTCTGTGTAGCTGCTGCCTGGACACGTTCATCACCTCAACTGATTGTGTCTGTGATGTATTATTTTTTTCCTCTTGTTCTCCTGTGTTGATTTTACAAAAATCCTGACATCATACCTTCCCATTGCAACTACAACTCAAAAAGACTGTGGTGACCAGAAGGGCACATTAAAAGCTGAACATTATTCAAATACGCTTTGCTGACGACTTAATCTCGTCACGACAAGCGGTAAATATTTACAGGGTGCGGTGGCAGACAGAGCAGCCCAGCTGGCCTTTTCCCTGGTTTGGATGCCGCTGGCAGGGAAAAAGCAAGCAACATTTTAGAGTTGAGTAAATTTTGTTATGCACTTATTTCAGTATTCAGTGCTCAGGGTTGTAGCTGTATGTGTGTTCAGTTTTTATGTATATTTAGACCTACCCATAGAAAGGTTTATTTGTATTTTTACATTTTAGAACAATTATAAAAACATATATGGAGTTATGTACTGACCAAAAAAATTTACTTGTTGAGGGGTCAGCTCTGTGGGTTGGGACTCAGAAGGTTGTCGGCTCCAATCCCATGGTTGGCAGAGTGATCCCACCATTGGGTCTTTGAGCAAGGCCCTTGTCATTGTAAGCATGGTCTTGTCATTTGGTTGGGAATAATTTTCTTTGAGTAATTAATGTACATCTTTACTTTAAAACATGGGAATTGCAGCTATCAAGTAACTGAAGTTAAATGTTTATTTCATTTGAACACAAAGATACTTGGATCAGTTGACCTGAGACTAGCTAATGCTGTTGGTGATGTTGGTGTTGTTCATACCAAAAACACGAGCTATGAGGCATTCTGTCTGCTGTGTTTCGGGAGTGTATGGCTCAGTTGGTTACAGCTTTGTGCCTGTGATCGGAAGGTTGCTGGTTGAAATCCCAGGGTGGGTGGAGTGATTTTGCCATAAACGATCACCTCTTATGTGACTGAAACATCAAGGTGGCGTCAGACAGAATCCCGACTCGACCATGCATGGGACCTTTTATCAGACACTGCTCCTGCTCCTAATGGTGGAATAATCGCCAGGATTTAACATACTGCTTTTCCACGTCGCGAGCTCTGAGCCCCAATTAAAATCCATTAATGGGATAGAGTGCACTCAGCTGGGAGAGGAAGAGTCAGATTGACTCCCAATCGCCGAAAGTTCAATCATCTTCATAAATGAATAAGGCCTTTAACATTTCAATAACACGGCCCCTTTGTGTTGTTTGCACAGTCATGTAGAAAATCAGTTTTTAATGTGCTTTCTCTCTCTCTTTCTCTTTTTTCTCTCTCCCTCTCTCTTCCCCTCTCTTTTTCTCACTCTCTCTCTCTCTCTCTCTCTCTCTCTCTCCCTCTCCCCCTTGTGCTCCCTTTCCGGTATGTTTGATCACTGAGAGTTCATTACCGGCTTTGTGGTCCTCCTCTCTCTCTTTCCCTCTCCCTCTCTTCCGCTCTTTCCCTCTCTCTCTCTCTCTCTCTCTCTTCCTCGCCCACTCTTCCTCTCTCCCTTGCACCCCATTTCCGGTATGTCTGATCACTGAAAGTTCATTTCCGGCCTTGTGGTCTCTCTCCTTTACTGCTTGGTTCCTTAACGTGCCTGACGCACTGAATCACTGAGGTTTGCTCCAGATTCACAAGGCCCAACATGTTTTCTGTCAGAAAAAGCTTTTGTGGGCGGGGCTTAAGCACGGCCTCTCCAATATGGCTTCCACAACAGACATACAGGCTTGATCTACACTTTGAGGTATGGACCCGATGAGGGTTGGACTGGTGCACTCGGCAGTGAAAAAACAAAAAGACGCGCTAAGCGTTTCGAGCTGAATGTAACAGAGAGAGGGCAGCAGCGGACTCATATTTGGATCTTGTGATGCATCCATTAGAGACCATAGCGGAGGTGACAGGTGTGGGGAAACAGCTAATGGGGTCGCTGGGCACATACTTGCCATTAACATTCACCTGCACTCAATGCCAGTGGTGCTGAGTCAATGAAACCAATTACATTTATAATCATTGCTAAACGATTCTCCTTATGAGCTTTCCTATAAGCAGCTGTTTTCCCATTGGGGGGTCGCATCTTAATTGATGACTTAATGACCTAATTAGGTCGATGTTACACTCAATAGAATGATCAATGAAATGCAGTCGTTATAGAGGTTCATGAAAGTGGACATTGAAACGGCCGCCTGACAATGACACATTACCATGGAAATAAGATGTTCACTACTATCACAGTACAACGGAACTGGGTGACGCTGCAGCCTCATACCTCCTCGGCTGTAGGTTCGATTCCTGCTATGATTTAGAGGGCCAGTTGGGGTTAAAGACCTCACTAACGGGCCCTATGGTGATGTGATCACTCTGCTGGCCACGGGATTCAAACCCATGACCTTTGCGCGAAAGGCACCGATCCTGTAATGCCACACATCCTATTTGTCAGGATTTACAAAGAGGGATATGGGCTTGGAGATGGTGCTGGCTGGGTTGCCCGTGTCTCAGCCACTGGGAACATGCTAACGGTCCTGCTGCATTAAAGCGGGCCAGGAGAGCTGGCCGCTTTGGGGCCAGAGGATGGTGCGTGAGGCTTATTGTACACATTCATGTAGAAGGAAAATCAATAGCATGACAGCCTGTCATTTGAGGTTTGTGCACACAGAATACTGGTGCAAATTAGTCTGGCTGACCTTGGCATTTAATTCAATTTTAATGTAATCTCTGGGCACAGCTTGTGGGCCACAGCAGCACCTGACAGTCATTTCCAAGCAATTTTCGGCTGTGATTATCGGGGGACGTGCCTCCCTTTGAGTGCCTCCCTGTCCCCTGGCAGTGGCGGCGCCATCCCTCGCGACTGGGGCCCGACCGCACGTGTTGGGTCCCGCCCGAACAGCCTGCGGGGTGCTGATCACTGGCATTTTTGGGCTGTGACCCCATGACCTTCTCCACTTTGTCCTGACTGCGTAACTGGCGAGAAACACGGCTGGTTTCTTCCCGTTATTCTTGGCCTCGTTTAAGAAGTTAAATTACCGGTGAAATTGGTGCAAAACGGCTGAGAGAGAATCTGCTGAAACACAAATGAAGAAAAATGTCTCGTGAATTTTTTGCGTTAAGTGCAAATCGCCTTCTTTCTTTGTCTTTGTTCCCTTGTTCTGTCTGCATGGATATCATGCTGTTCTTAAGCTGTTTACACCTCTGCAGCAGAGATAGAAAATCATCAGACAGAGAGGACAGGAAACAGGACCGTAACGGACGCATGCACCAGTAGGGGGCGTCGCTCCTCTCCACCTAGGTGACTGTTTCAATCATCACAGTGCAGTCAGGGTTTTCAAAGGCAGAAAATCTGTTTGTTGCTGGCAGCCCATCAGGGAGCGATCACCTAGTGACTAATGCCCTGAGAGGATTGTGATGTCCCTCCCTACATGACACAGCAGGGCTCCGAGCTTGAAGCCAAACACAGGAGAGGCTCACTCACCCCGTTTGCAAGAGTGATGCTGTTTACTAATGAATATCTGTCATTTTCATTAACACTTTTTATTTATCTAGAGATGTGTTTATCCAAAGCGAGATATAATTTAGAAAACAGAGTCATCCAGTCCCTGCAGAAATGAGCGGTTAAGGGCCTTGGTTACATCACTCTGTAAAACCCCAGGATCTGAACTGGTGACCTTCTGATCACACATACAGTGTCTTAACCTGCTTTAGTACATCACTTTGGGTGAAATATCTGCTAAATAAATGAAATGTAAGTGTCCTGATGCGAAAATGTGTGAGGGGTTTCCTCAAAAGAGACGGCAGAAGATCCTGTGGTCCATAGCTGGAGAGTAGGAACCCTGGCAGGCCTTTCCCATCCCTGCGGATCCTTTGTGAAGAGCATCCTGATCCTGCAACCATCTCCCCTACCGTGTGGCCCAGGCTTGTGAGGTGGCCAATCCTCCTCTCCTCTCTCTACCTGGAAGGTTTTGATAAACAGCAGCCAGCGGAATACGGAGGACACCTTCGCCCTGGTCTGGCCTGTCTCTGATTTCCTCTGAATTGCTCCAGACTAACTTCACAGTGCTGAATGCCCCCCCCCCAGCCCCTCCCCCCACCTAGGTGACAATTTATTTACTGAAGCACCTTCCCACCTCTCTTTATTATGGATAATTGAGCTCGTAAAGATCCGTAAAGAAGCACATAAATATTCATCTCATGGGCCACACAGCTCATTCTCTGGGCTCAGTGTCTGGAGGCCATGTCTTTGAGGGGAATGACAGAGGTGATCTGAGTAAAGGTCACGTTTAAACACTTACTGGTCCTTTCTGGTTATGAATGCATTCAATGTAAATCTGAGTCCATTCATGGAAAAACAACATTCTATGCTAACACAATGCTAACCAAAATCTTTGTAATATAATCCCAACTTTAATCATTATAAATGACTGAATCTATGTAAATACGAAGCTAATCAAAATCCACGCACAATATAAATCTGAGTTTAATTCATATCAAAACCTGCATCTGAACCCTTTTCTTTTATTTTTAACAGCAGCTTTCAGTTTCAGTACTTCCTGCCAGTCATCTTTTCCTGTTTGAATTGTGTCTTGATAAGTGTTTGTCACATTTGCTTGTCAGCTGTACTGTGTGAAATATGAAAGTTATGGCAAACATAAATGTGATCAACACGAAACGGGTAATGGGTGTTTATTTGGGCGATCTCTCCGGTCTGGGGGTGACAGAATCCAAAACACTCAGAAAATCCGAAATCCGAAAAATGTCAGAAAATGAATGTGGCCCCACCACCGAGTGTCTTAGTGCTCTTGTGCATTCTGGGAAAGCATGACAATTCTGCCGTTTTTAATGTAGCCTGACTCTTCATCATGTACATCCTTGTACTGCTTCTTCTTTCCATACCCAGCTTCCATCTCCCCTGGTGGCTCAGATTTCCATAGAGGCCTTATTCTACCTTCTGTAACTTAACTGGGAGGAAGCAAACACACACACACACACACACACGTACACAGCCATGTACGCAGACAAATATGGAGAAATATAGTGCATTGATTTATAATAGCACATGATTTATAATATCATAGTGAGTGAAAAATAAATGGAAAATGGAGTCATTTAAGACCACAGGGTCAGTTCTGATAATTTTTCACTGCTTGAGTTGAGTCTTGCTAGTGATTTCCTGTTAATAATGTACCCCATTAAAGTCTACCTGCGGTGGCATTTGTTCCGAAAGCCACAAACACACTCTTTCTCGAGGCTCCACTGGCACCAGAGTTTCAGCCGCTCTGCTGGTACCGCAGCGTCCCTCTCTAATGGACTCGTCCTGCGCTTGGCCACTCTGTTCCTTCGTGGGCCCATCTACAGTTTGCTCTACCTACTCCCAAGCAAAGTAAACAATCACAGTAGATGTTTGGGTGGGTGCCTTGAGATCACAGCCTTGGGGACTGTTTCAGGGCAGGTTCCAGTCAGCAGTGCCCTCGCTCTGGCCGAAGGGGATCGCGCTGAAGTCGCGCTATTTATAGGTCTTCCAGAACACCAGCCAAACCATCTGGGGAATTCATTATTTCAGTCAGCATGGGAAGCACGTCCACACTGGCAAATCTCAAAGGTGATTCATTGTTATTCATTTTTTCACGACTGAACCATGTAATGCCGTTTAGGAGTTACTCCTTCAAAGCTGAACTGAGAATTAATTTGCTAAAATACATTTTTTAGAGTATTACTCTCTGCGATCATAGGTCTCTCAGTGATTAATGAGGGATCCTGTTTCTTCACATCGGCGTCACGTTCCCAGCATCTCCTTACTGCTGACACTCCCTGTTGCACCATCAGAAACTTTCTTTCCTGATAAAATACATCCGAGGCTCCCTGTGGAAGTTGAACGTATCCAAGCTCCAAACAGCTGCTTAGAGGAGCACAGAAAACAAACCAACTTGCCTTCAGTCTTCTTCTCTTCTCTTTTGATTGATCAAAGAAAGAGTCTATTCCTATTCCGAGAATAGCGGCTCTGTTCATGTGATTTACACCCACTAGGTATTCGATTATCTCTCGATTAACCAGGAAGTCACATTTCATTGGTTAACCTGTGACCAGGAAGTCACATTTCATTGGTTAGCCTGTGAATAATTTGATACACCCCAGCTAAGTGCCCCCCAACACCAACCCATCACTTGATTACCGCATGTTTCTGTATCCCATGATTGCTATTTCTCTTTTATTTTATATTAATCACCTAGTTCTCCTTCAGTTGTCAAAAGTATCCTGCCTCCCATGTCCTCCAACCTTCATCAGGGGATAGTTGTTCTAGCACCTGCCCCTAGGTGGCTATCACCACCTGCCCTGGGTCATGTTACCCTTACAACACAATAAAAACACTTCTGTACCATCACTAAACTTATATTGAGTGTTTGAAGTGGGGAAAAACAGGTCCCAGTACTCCCCTTATCATTCAGTACCAGGTGCAGTTACTTCCATTATTACTCAGTACCAGGTGCAGGTACTCCCCTTTTCATTCAGTACCAAATGCCGGTACTCCCCTTGTTATTCAGTACCAGGTGCCGGTACTCCACTTGTCATTCGGTACCAGGTGCCGGTACTCCCCTTGTCATTCGGTACCAGGTGCCGGTACTCCCCTTGTCATTCAGTACCAGATGTGGGCACGCCACTTATTATTCAATACCAGCAGATATTGAGTAGTGCCAGTATTGAAATGTATTGAAAAGAAAAACGATGAGGTACTGGTACTGTGTACTGAGTACCGGCCCACTTCAAGAACTGATTATTTTTCCAGCATAAAATGGAGTTAAGTTGAAGCTAAAGGATTAAATGGCATAAATGGAATAAATATCAAAAAATAAATTCAACCTTGTAAAGTAAAATAAGAACCGCTATCTTAAAACACTGAACTCTTTATACTTACCACTTTTCTAAAACTACTGAAACGTATACCTACCTGCTCCAATCATTCAAGGGACAGAACAAACTGAAACGTTTCCTCTCACACCGCTACAGAAAGTACAGCGTGTGCCATAACAAAGCACTCGCAGCCTGATCGGCTGCCTCGCTGACCTCCTCGCCACTTTGATGTCGGCGTGTTTTCGCCGCCTGCTTTCCTCACGGTTTATCGCCTTGTTCCTCTGAACCTGAGTCGGGACCCTGTGGCGTGGTGAATCCTTGCGAGGAGGAGAAGCTGCGTGGTGTGATCCTCTCCTTTAACTGCCCATCTCTCGTTCCCTTCATTTTATGACCCCCCCTTATTCTTGCATCCCAATGTTGTTTCCCGTCCGGCTCTGGGGAGCGTCTTGATTCAGGGTGATACAGGTGCACTGGGGTCTCCCATCCTCTCCTGTTTTGGATCCTCATTCTGTAAATGTAGCTCATTTTTGATTGGGGTCTTTGGTTTTAATATGCACACATCAGTCTTTGTTGAACATGCCAGTCTACAGGGTTTAAATGGCCCAGTAGTGAAATCACTATACAAATTAGGGTTTTTGTGGGGTGGTGTGTGGCTCCGTGATTAGGCTAGTGTGTTTGTCCTCAGAAGGATGTTGGTTCAAATCCTAGGGTTAGCATTGTGATTTAACTGTTGGGCCCTAAACCCCAGCAGTTACTGTCTGTATGTTCTTTCTCAATTGCATGTTGCTTTGGATAAAAGGTGCAGCATCTTAACCCACTGAGCCATATCCTTTATGATTTCCACACCAACTTTAAAAACAGGAATGACATCCTTGTCTGTCAATATTTATGTCTTTATAGAAGGAATGATGTGTCTGCCTGGTAAGTACCTTTGAGGGGAATGTTCCAGTGGTAGCCCCAAAAGGCCATTTGAAAGTGAATATTTATATCAATAAATAATAGGAAAGTTCTTAAGAATGATGGAAGGTTATGGCAGCCTGTCTGGTAAGCCACTGACAGCATCTTAGCCTGTATATTTCATTCATAATCTCTATTCCAAGTGACGTATCTCCCTGCAGAATTCCTCAGATCCGCAACATCCTTCATATCATCAAAGATGCATGCTTTCTGTAAGTTGGTGAGCACCAAACCGCAGAGGAGATGTACAGGCCACGACCACACGGAGAGTTGGGAACAAGCGGGACATTTTTAAAGAGCTGCCCTGTATTGTGACCCCTCTATGGCCTCTTGGCCAGCTGACCCTGCAGCCAGAGTCACCGCCCTCCATGCAGGAGTCCCCATGCTCTAGGCTGCCGTTTCAGCTTCCTGGCAGGAGTGTTGTACTGGTGCCAGAGGAGGGATTAGGAGCCAGTGACAGGGTTGGGAAGAGATCCTGCTTGGGTTTCCCTAGCAACGTGAAAAGTGCACATAGCCTGAAACTAACATCCTATCCAGGGCATCCTCTGCTTTGAGCCTTGTGCTGGATAAGCGAGCATGGAAAATGAACCGATAGATGCTGCATTTGAGTGAATCACGGCGATTTCTTACGGTTTAAATCTGTGGTTGTACCACAGGGACGGCCCAGTGTCTTGTGTGTCTCCAGGTACATGTTTCGGTGTGACAGAAATAGCCACTTCTGCTCCAACCCTCCTGCAAGTTTTCATGGATGATCCATCTGAGGAGTTCCAGAATAACCTTCTCCTCTCTCCTTCACTTTTCTTAAACTTTCCCCTTAAAATTGTCATTTTCTATGCTATTCACACGTTTTCATGATTAAAATGTCACCTGCTCATGACATTATATGCATTTGCCTTTTATGAATGCTTTCCTCATGTTTTCCCCAAAGTCTGCACGTTTCTCGCACCTAGAAAGGATTTTGGCATGACTTCTGACACGCAGGAACCAGAGTCAGACTCAGAAACGCCTCACTGTTGATTAAAATGACACAAAAAGGAGTATCTTCACAAAAAGCTCAGTGAAGGACACAGACATTCCCCGCTAACCCTGACCCTGATCAACGAGCCTATTCACACAGATGTTTCTGCACTTTTCCAGCACCAGGAAAGTGTTCTGGTACTTCATGCCATACCAGTTTATAAGCTGATTTCCTGTTTTGTGCACTTCCTGATGCTGACTACAGATTCACGGCTCAGCCGAGCAGGATAAATAATTTCTCTGCAATTGGTCTTTTGACAGAGAGAATAAGGAAGAGGACTTTAATCTCTTTGTACTGCAGTAATGTCGCCTCTTAGTGACACATGCTGTTTTACGGGGGGGTGGGGGTGTCATTTGGATTTGTGGTGCTGTTGACAGGTCTTTGCTTTGGCTTCTGTCAGGAGGCTGCGAGCTGTTGGCTTCCAGGAGTGAGATAACTGGCTCTCTTGCATGGCTCCTCGCATCTCCGTGTACCTGCAGCACTAATTTCAAGCGGGTTCGCTTGTTAGGGGGTGTTTGAAGCAGTTGCACCCCCTGCCTCCTAAGCTTCTTGTCGCACTCTCTCTGTTTCCTCTGTCTGCTTGTTTACACATGCGCTGTTTACTTTAATTCTCTTTGGAGGTCATTTACAGCGGCCATTTTGCACTCAAGCAAACATTCCTGGGAAATTCCAGCTTAAACACCGCTGTGCCCAGCTGCTGATGTGGGATTCTGGACATCTCGGTCTTGCTTCCTAATTTCCTTGCCCTCCCAGGCTCTTGTCCTCCAAAAGCCTGACCTGAAAATGACCTCACACCCTGGAGCATCCTCCAAAGAAAGTTGTCTCCAAATCCGCGGCTTGAGCTCGGTTCACCGTGCTAGCTTTGCTCCTCAGTAGAGATCATGTTGCATAGCTGTTTTAGGACTGATACTCCCATTGGTTAATCCAGGACCCCAGAACTGTCCGTCATCTCATCGCTCACCAATCGAGTCATCGTTCATATTCAGTCCATCTGCTTCTACACCCTGCTGGCCCAGCACCAGCCAACAAGAGCGCATGGTCTGGTGATGCCGCACAAGGGGGAGCCAGCAGGAAGATGCAGCCCAGACGCGGCTCGTGGTAGACATCCATCAGCACCTTCATCCAGTGTTTGCTCTTATTTCTGCCAAACGCCTTATTAAAGGCGCCAACATGACGCCAAGCTCTCCAGTAGGTGCTGCTTAATAATGTGCCACTGTATCCACATCTCTGCAGGACACTGACACAGTGTGATTTCAAGCATGTAGGTGCAGGCTACAGATCTTCACAAACGTGTGAAAACCCTGCAGATGTTGGCGGTGCAGCGTTTTTGGGGTTACCCCCCGGCTGAGGACAGCCATTTTGTTTCAAGATGGACCCCCCTTGCTAGATGTCTCTGCTTGTGCCTCTCAAGCCCGGCCTCCTGTTTGGTGTCTCCTTTCGTCATGTATTAATTGCCCAGAGCTCATTTGCACTAATGAGAAATGGCAGAAATGCTGCTGGTACTCACAGGAACTACAGAATGAACAGAGGGACTTTCGGCCTGTAGCACCTCAATTTGCACTTGTATTTCTGTTTAATTTGTGTTTACCGGGCGCCAGAAGGACATGCAAAGTAAGGTTTTCATTGCACAGTGTAACTGACTGTTTACCCTGCGTATGACAATACACCCTTGAGTTTGATGAAACGCTTGCAGTGAAAACAATGCGGCATATTCAGAAAATGTCTCTTTTATTAAAATTTATATGCTGTTTACATTTTTCTCTGTGTCCTCCCCTTTCAACTTAACAAACAGCCTGGGAAATAGATTCTTTGCTGTGGTAATATCTCTGATTTCACTGCTTTAGATTGAGATTAAAGGACCTCCATCCTTATCTGCACAGGAACATTATCAGCTCGGCCCATCCTGGCCCACCGCTAGCAACCCACGGCTAATGCTGGGTTTGTGCTTTTTTCTTTTCTGGTGAACCTCCCGCCATTAGCCCTGCAGTCACATCCCCAGTGGGTGAAACATCTGCAGGGGATGTCACATCCACAGTGGGTGTCACATCCCCAGAGGGTACAGCATCTCCAGTGGGTGTCACATCCCCAGAGGGTGAAACATCTGCAGGGGATGTCACATCCCCAGTGGGTGTCACATCTCCAGAGGGTACAGCATCTCCAGAGGATGTCACATCCCCAGAGGGTGTAACATCCCCATAAGTTGAAACATCTTCAGATGTCACATCCCCAAACAGTATAACATCTCTAGAGGGTGTCACATCCTCAAAGGGTATTATGTCCCAGGAGGCTATCACGTCCCCAGAAGGTGTAACGTCACTAAAGGGTGGCTGGTGACATCATATCCAGGAGTTTTACCTTCTCCTGAATGGTCAAGGTCTTCCTCTGGTGCTTAGGCTCACTACTACCAGAAGGCTTAAAAGATGCAGGACGCTTGGGAGCCATCGTAGGGCTTAAAACAAAATGAAAACAATCGGATCACAAGCAAGGTACGCAGTACGCAGAGAACAAGCTAGTATTTCATAGTGTATTTAATGCCTGTGCAGCTTGTGGCTATATGGGACACTAGATCCATAAATAAATGCTGAGGAGCATGAATATGCCGAAATGCCTCCGAATCAGGCAGGTGGAGGGCGGAGTGCAACCCCATGTGTCAGAGCCGCGCCGTACGGGCAGGACTCCCTCATGCGACGCTGATGGACGATGCCGATTTTGGCTGCCATTCCCTTTACTCGTTATGGCATTTAGAATGAATTGTTTTTTTTGAGGTGTTGAGGACAGATGCTCGAGGGTGGGGGGGGGTCTGGCCGGCAGCCCGGAGTGGCCTGTCTCTGCGAGTGCTCCCCCTGGAGGTCACTGTGTGGGGCCACTCTTGGCCATCATTGGCGTTTTCCATTCGCCGCCGCTTCTGCTCCCACAGATGTCTCCCACCGGCTTTGACGCACGGCGGCCAAGGAGGCACTTTGGGCGTGAAGAGAAGAGCTTATTAATCAGCGTGTGGACTGCAGCGCTCTTGTTCTCCTCACCCGAGACTTGCGCAAGCACGGTCTGGCCCCTTTGGTTCTGGTCCAGACGCTCCCGCTCCCCAGCATCACGGGCTTTGGAGTATGTGTGGAATGACCTTCGGGCTGAAATGCAAACATCTCCCAGGCTGGTCCTTCAGAGTAAGATCAGTCCTCCCACCCCGAAGGGCATTATATCTCAACAGCATTATATCTCAACAGCATTATATGCCACTGACTTGTCTGGCATCACCAAATAGAAACAAATTCATTCAAATGGAACGAGCGGTTCTGAGCGATAAATCTGGAATTCGTTCACATTTTGGAATCAGCTTGTAGGCCTCCAATCTACCATGCAAACAGAGGCATTGTTGTTTGAAGAATGATTCAATCATGAATGGGGGGCCAGGCTTATGACTGCGGGACCATTTTTCAGGTCCCCACAAAGATCTGTGAATGCAATCAAAAAGCAAAAACTGCCAAAAGTCTCGTATTTTGTTTGGACACTTATGGTTAAGGTTAGGGCTGGGTAGGGTTAGGGTCTTCATGTTGGGATTAGAGTTTTCCTTATGGAAATGAATGGAGAGTCTCCACAAAGATATAATTACAAACCTGTGTGTGTACGAGTGTGATTTAGGGTTAGGGAGCTTTTCAGCAGAAATGAAGAACTTACGCTCCGTCCCTCCCCAAAACAACTAAGCTTGGTTTTAGGTGTGTCTTCCAATATTTACAGTGTTTCCACAAGAAAGCCATTTTACGCACAGACATAGCAGCCCGCTATCCAGCCATCTGCCTGTGAGTCACTCTTTTAGAGAAACTCAGGATTTACCTGTTTCTTCTTCGTCCTCATGAAATGTCACGCTTTCATCCGGGATCGATCCCCCTGGCTGCAGAGACGGGACAGCTGCTTCCAAGGCGTTGGAAGATCGATTTGTCAGCGATGACAAGCAGGAGTAAGTTAACAGGTGTGGGGGGTGTAGAGTAGACTTTGATTGCCTGATGACACATTATTTTGTATACACTGTGACTCAGTGTGATGTTTGAAACCGCCATCTTGGATTTCCTCCAGTCCTTCCTGGCAGCGGGTTTGCAGCCAACAGAGATGGAGGGAAATTGCTCTGCCAGCGGTGAAAGGGGCCACCACAGGGCCCACCATGATCCACGCGTGCTGTGCCGGTCCCTGCATCAGATCTCTGCACAGCTGGCTACTCTCTGCCGCCATTATCGGAGATCCTGGCCCTCTCCCAACACAGCCGCTTGGCATGTGCTCGGGAGCGACATGGGACGCGGCTGTCCTGCACAAGATGTGGCGAAATCCTGCCCTTTTGTGCCAGGGAGTTACATAACGAGCGGCGTTTCCCAAGAACGCCTGCCAGAGAGGTTTGCTGTGCAGGTGTCAGCGCTTAAACTCAAGAGTGTGATTATCGGGAAGCCGGCGTGAACCGCATGCGTAGGGGAGCCGTCCTCCTCCATTGCCCACATTTGCCTGACACGCCTTTTTATCCTGGTTTCCATGGTGATCAGCCTGACACAGGAAGTGATGCCTGTGTTGTCGTGACGTTTGCTTATATGTGCCAAACCTGTGGTCCGGCTCATTAGCCATAGCTGCAGCGCCGCAGTGGGAAAAAGGATCTGCATGGACTTGGATTTCCATTTAGACAGCTTGGGGCGTGATCACAAGCCGAGATATCGAGGCTGTTATAAATTAGGTCCATGCTGCACATATGTTCGGAACGTCATTCTGCATCCAAATGCCCCATCTGGCTGAGCTACCTCTAGCGCAGGGGTCTCCAACTGAGCCACACCTGTTCTCAGGTAAATACAAAAGTTATCAGAAGCCAGGTAGAATAGAAAACCTACTGGAAAGTAGTTCTCCAGGATCGGAGCTGGAGACCCCTGCTCTAGCGTGTGGTCTTCCATGGAGAGTGCTGTGTGGCTTGGTAGGTTACAACCCTGTGTCTGTGAGTGGAAGGTGACTGGTTTGAATCCTTTGGTCTACAGATTAAGTTTCCTGCTGGACTGCTAAGCTAAGCCCAATTGCTCCAAAGGCTGACTGACCCTGATTTCTCAAAAGTCTGTTCTGATAAAAGCATTCTATTAAATGAATGTAAGGAAATGTTTTCTGTGACTCACCCCTTGAATCATCCTGTACGGCCTCTCACATACTTCGTTTAAATGCTTCACAGTGAGCAACGTGTCCAGCTAAAGTGGCCTTGTGCTGGTCCACAGAGTGACAACTGTGGACGGGGTGCAGGTCGGCATTCGGTCACGAAAGCACTTCTGAAGTTTGTGTTGGTTAAGGCGCACCTAGGAGATGAAATGGTAAAAGTCATTGGCCCCCATCTGTACCTGGCCTGCCCTGCCCCCTGGCTCGCCGTCGCGCGCCTTGGCTGGGGCTTCGGGGTCGCCTGCGGTTCCTCCAGCTCTGGGTCGGCGGTCGCCTCCGGGTCCCCC
>JAOYFF010000039.1:54526-67808 GCA_025773925.1 Cryptomyrus ogoouensis | reverse complement strand
GATTGCACGGGACAGAGTCCGAAAGTTTTGCTTCGTTGAGAACATTTGTTTGAGCGCACTGCGACGGGCGTTTAATAAACGGCCGAAAGAGAGGTGGAGCGGTGGGGAGCGCTCAGCCCATTCGTATCGATAGTGCCCCAGTCAGCCTCGCAGTCATCTGACTGATCACTGGCTGGCAGCTTCTGCGTGGGCTCTGCACGTCTCATTATACGTATTACAGTATTACAATAACAAACAATTGTACCCGAAGCAGTTTATTAAGTTTACCATATAAATAACATCACTCTGTTTTTTACTGTTAGCAGTAATCCCGTCTTTACCATGGAGGAAATCGAGTTGAATGTTGTTTTTTCTTCTTTTTTTCTTTTTCTTTTTCTTTTATGGTGTGAACGAACATCTGTGAGGAGAGTCGTTGCTGAAATCGACTGACCTAGTAGGAGGCCTGAATCGATATATTTCGGTTTTCCTGGAAAATGCACCTTTTTGAAATTGGCAGCTAGGTGGCACAGTGATTAAGGAACTGATCATGTATCTGGCTGCATTTGTATGCAGGACCCAGCTGTCATCATCTTATGTCATGGACATTCATCCACAGATTAGATAAATCGGCAAATAATCATTCGTTCTTGATTATGAGCTGGTGTGATCCATGGACCATCCCATGAGCTGGTGTGGAGGCCAGGGGTTCCTCTTCCATGTCAGGCCTGGTCACTGATCAGCAAAGGGGAACTTGTTCCCTCCCAGACAGAGACAGGACAGCTGTGTCTTCAGGCTTGTGGACGGATGTCCACCATACCATGGGGCTGTAGCATTCCACTCCTTTATGCACGACCCCTCATTACTATGATAAACTGTACACCTCCGTCTATCCGTAAATCCCATGACATGGATGCGGAAATGCACAGCGATTTATCTGAAAGTCATTCCAACCCAGTTGTAGAAACATACGTTTATTTATGGCCCATAAATAAAGCACTTTATGAGAGCGTGTGTCGTTTCTGACGCGGACACTCTACATCCCTGCCGAGGTAAAAGCCTCGCCTTGTTTGCCGACTATCAAAAACGAACAGGTGGTGTGTACACCCACCTCGCTGGTACACCCCCGCAGCACTGCACATCAGCAAACAGATAAATCCAGTTTATTAAGCCGTTGCATTAGCATTAGCGACAGATGTAAAACTTCTTCATACTTTTCCGTTTTCTCTGAGCAAGGTAGTCAGCGACGGCCCTGATGACACTGTGGCCTCCTAAACTCCGCTCTCACCCTCCACTGCCTGGTGCACTGTACTGAATTACAGTTGAATTACCATCACTGAGAAAAGTGGGGCTCAATGCTTCCAGCAGGAGACGCCTGTCCTGATGCAGTGCAAACTCTATAAATGCTCCTCAGCCTTCTCGGTTTCTAATTCAGTACAATGCACCTGTATAATCCATGCAGTCAAACATTAAAAAGAGCAGGTGGAAGCAGTGGAGCACTGGATCTGACCATGTTGAAGCCACCTCCGTCACAGCAGGTCTTGGCCACCTCCTCCACCTACTGCCCCGAAGCACAGAGGTCCTAGTATCAGTCTGATCTCCTGTATCTTTATGGGTGCAACTGTAGGTTAAACTTGGCCTGCAAGGTTATGAAATAAAATACCAGCATATGGGTTTATGTCTAGATTTTAAAGCATTCAACGCTGCAGTATTGTGCTGCTTTTTCATAAGAGGCATATTATTTTATAGGGGATCATATGGCTATATCTTATTGAGGCTATTAGAGGAATCTTGTTATGTAATATATATACACTCATTGACCAATTTATCAGGTACACCTGCTCGTTAATGCAAACAGGAGGTTTGGTTAATGTGCGATTAAACATGATCACAGCTAAAGCGCCTGATCTATGAGTTTTTAAACGCAGTGTCAGTGCCAAACACCAGAAACAGCCACCCTGCTGAGATTTTTGCCCACTGTGATGTCTAGAGTTTATGCAGTAAGAATTGCATTATGAGCTTGGTGCAGTGATTGTGAAGTGCACATTGTATTGTGGGCTTGGTGCAGTGAATATGCAGTGAGAATTGCATTATGAGCTTGGTGCAGTGATTGTGAAGTGCACATTGTATTGTGGGCTTGGTGCAGTGAATATACAGTGAGCATTGTATTGTGAGCTTGGTGCAGTGAATATGCAGTGAGCATTGTATTGTGAGCTTGGTGCAGTGATTGTGAAGTGCACATTGTATTGTGGGCTTGGTGCAGTGAATATGCAGTGAGCATTGTATTGTGAGCTTGTGCGGTGTAGATGCAATGATCCCTATTTGATATATCAGTTTGAAGCAGCAGCTTTGCTCAGAGGTTAATTTGAGGAATATGTGGCTGGAAAAGTAAGGAATGAACTGTTATTTTAAGAATTTAAGTCAATTTATGTAACAGGAATTAATAATAATGGAAGTGGAGCAGGAAAAGCATAGCTTAGCACAAAGAGATCACTGCCTATGACTCACCTATTTAAATGAAGTTTCTGGCTGTAAGATCTTAAGCATGTTTTATACTGAGAGGCAGGCCTCACAAATGGGGCCTTAGAAGAAGGATGTTAACATCAAAGTTAACATCGCACAGAGCTTCAGCTTTTTGTTCTTGCCATCTGTGTGCTGGCCTCCCCGTATCTGTGAAAGACAGAGAGCTTTTTCCCCGACATGATAACCTCCTGATCATCCGGCTAATAACTCACCGTGAAGATATGGTTAAGCATGCTGAGAGATGCTAAGGTGCCTGGTGCAGATGACACAGGGATCAGATCCCCTTTCTAACGGAGACCTTTAGATCTCCGCCATGTGATGATTTAATCCCCTCTCGCCACGGCAGATTAAAAGCATCACTGTGTATGTAACAGGTTAAACGTGATCACACAGAACTCGTACTCTTGTCTCCGGTCCCTTTAATTCTGACATATCAAGCCTGCTGCCACAGTTGCTGTTGGGGGTCCTCCTCTTCTCCCTCCCTCTTTCCTCATATCTAATTCCTTCTTGTTCTCCCCTGCTTCTCTTCTGTTACCGTACACATGGAAACAGTTGGGGGGGGTTGGGTACTGTTTGCTACCACACCCAATCAGTTATTGTTTTTGTATTCTCAGAGAGAGCCACAAGGTCACTGGTTCTAACTATTTCATCAGAGAGAACCATAACGGCACTGGTTCTGACTGTTTTCTCAGACAGAACCATAAGGTCACTGGTTCTGACTATTTCCTCAGACAGAACCATAAGGTCACAGGTTCTGATGATCCATCGGGTTTCATTATCATTTACATCTTATCTGAAGTAATATACTTTTTTGAGTAAGGGTTGAGGGCAAAAGGGCCCAACTGTAAAACCTCTCAAATTTCAACTTCTGACCTTCTGCACTCAGGCACAGTGTCCTAACCTGCTGAGCCACCCAGAATCAGTCAGGTGACATACAGTGAGGGCATGAGGGTCAATAAAGCTGCAAATGGGTGACATTTCAGACTGTTAAGTGACTATGGGTAGAAAGGTTGAGGAAATAAAATCTGTTTTCATATTCAGTATGTTTAGGAATGCTTTTACTAGCCTTATCCCGCTATATGTGCCCTGAATGATATTAAGGTTGTACTTTCTGCTGAGTCTGTAGCAGTGTAGTTAAGTTCTGGCTTTGTTTGGAAGTTTACGTATAGTTCCTGCTTTGTTACTGCCTTCAGTTGTGCCTGGGCATTCACTGGAAGCTCAGCCTAGCGGCTTTAACAGCTGTTGTCATGGAGGGCGCAGTGAATCTCTGTGACTCAGTGGGTCAGGAACCTGTGCCAGTGATTGTAATATTCTGGGTTCAAATTCCAGGCTTTGGCAGAGTGATGTCATGGTTGGACCCCTGGGTAAGACGCTCTAAGGACTGTCCAGGATAAGCAGGAAGGGGATGGATGGGTCCAGGAGAGGACTGGTTTCAAGTGCAACAGTGAAGGATTCTGTAATGCAAGTGGAGATGTAATTTTGATGTATTTCAAGGAAAAGTTTTTAAAAAGTTGTGAAATTCTGAGGGTTACATGCTCAGGAAATGCTCAGGGTCACAGGCTCAGAGTCATGTGCTCAGGAAATATTCATGGTCATACACTCAAGAAATGTTCATGGTCACATGCTCAGGAAATGTTCAGGGTCATGTGCTCATTGACAAATCCAGGAAGCAAGTATGGGTTGTTCAGTGCGTGTTGGACATTCAGTGATGTGAGGTGTTCAGTGGCATGGGGTGTTCAGAACAATGAGTTGTGACGGGCGATCTGGGACAAGCAGCTTCCCCAAGCAAGCAGCCATTGCCGACCTGTATGGGATGCCAGGCTATCACAGGGCCCCCACCTGTGTGGGCACTTCAGACGCCCATTTTCCTTGCCGCATGTCTTTTTGATAATGGGAGGAAAAACAGCATGACATGAGGAGGACATTGAGACCTCACAGTAATCAAACCCCCAGCTCTGTAGGTGTGAGGCCACATCGCTGCCCCCCAAGGCACCACACCACCATTTCTTCATTCCCTATCAGTCTGATGCCATATCATATTGGGACTCCCATTCCATGAATGTCAGCATATTACCTCCTCTCTTGTAAATCCCACTGACAATCTGGGGAATCAATCAGGCGACACACCTTCAGTTCACACAGTGTATGGCTCTGACAGGACGGCTATTCTGGAGGCTTCTGCTTCCACGACAGCTCACATCGGCTATATTTACTTTGTTCTCACCCTAATCTGCAGACTCCAGGAATGGTAACCTGTTTTTGCTCTGTGTGAGCTTGTCAGGAATGATGTTTTTTACCTGTCGGTTTTTCGCCTCTTAACAAATTAAAAAACACATTGTAGTGTCACAGTGCCCCTGCGAGACCTACCTGGGGTGGCGGCCATCTTGATTTTCCGTCTCCTGAAGATCCCCTTGACTCTGGAGGTCGTTTGGGATCACCAAGGGTGGGGAGAGGGGGGGCGGGAGTCAGGCCTTAGTTCCCTGTGACCCTGGATGAGCAGGTTTAAATGGATGGACGGATGGATGGATGAGGATGGTTTTTACCTTTGAACAATTTGGAAAAGTTGTACAGAGTTTTGAACATTAAATATCATAGGTCATATGATTTCATTTCTTGGCGGCAAAAGTGTGTGGTTTTAATTTTTATTTATTTTATTTTTTTTGAGATTTTCATCATGTTGTAGACATCTTAAAATTCAGCCGTAAAGTTTTTAGTGTTTTCTCGAGAATTTTTCTCCCAGTTTACGGGGCCAAAAGGCATCCTTCCACTGTCGGTGATGGCAGAGATGCTCGATGATCACTCATTAAGTATAAACAAATAAAGCTGTTTATATCCTGGGCAGAGTTTTACTTTTAGCATTGCAGCCCATATAATTTAAGAGACTGGTCAGGTTGGGTCGGGGATCATGCGCTGATGCAGCACGTCGCCTCACACACCACATGGCGAAACTCCTCGGGATTCCAGCTGGCGACCCCCCAGGGAGACACACGGTCCAGTCCCAAACTCCGGAAATGGCCGTCCATCTGCTGCAGCCCGGTGTTATGTGGGCGTCCCCTCAGCCTGCTCCAGCCACTTGGGTCCTCAGCAATGAGGATCCTGCGAGCCAGATCACCCTCAAGGAATCACATCACGTGGCTGCAATGCCATAACTGACGCTGCCTCACAATGCAGGTAATGTGTCAAACAAAGTCAAAACCAGTGGTACCCAAGGATTCCCCAAAGAGACATAGTACCGAAGGAGTCCAGTCTTCATCTCAGCTCACCGGATAGCGTCCATGTCTCAAAGCCATACAGCAAGACAGGGAGAACCAGGCCTTTAAAGACCTGGACCTTCGTCCTCCTGCAAAGATATCGGGAGTGCCACACGCCCTCATCCAGCGACGTCATGACCTCCCATGCTCTCCTAATCGTCTGCTGACTTCAGAGACATGAATGTCACTGCCGAGGTAAGTAAATCTCATTCCCCCTACAGACAGACACACTACTGATAGCTGTGCCTAAGAAGTCATTAAATGTCTGGATCTTGGTCTTTATCCAGGACACCCACAATCCCAGACACTCAGACTCCTCGCTCAGTCTCTCAAGAGCCCCGATCAGAGCCTCCATTGACTCTGGTAAGATCACAGCATCTTCGGCAAAGTCAAGATCAGTAAATATTTCTTTTACCAATGGACGCCCCACAGCTGCTGGACCCCATGACCCTGCCCATCACCCAGTCCATACAAGCATCGAATAGAATAGGAGCAAGAACACACCCATGGCAAACTGCTTCCACTCTGCGCAATACTCACAGTACCAGTGTACAGGCCGGCCATGATGTCCAGCAACCTAGGGGGGATTCCGCGAAGTCTCAGGATGTCCAACAGGGCAACTCAATCGTTGCCACAGAACAACGAAAATCGACAAAGGTTGCAAAGAATCTCTATTGATACTCGCGCTTGCGCTTGATGTGAAGCCTCAGTGCCAGGATACAGTCCATGGTAGATGTCTTAGGCGTAAAACCAGACTGCTCCGGTTGCTGACAGGCGAGCAAGTGATCACAGATCCTGTTAAGGATGACCCTAGCAAGGACCTTACCCAACACTGAAAGCAGTGTTATCCCCCTGTAGTTGCCGCAATCCAGGATATCACCCTTCCCTTTCCAGAGAGGGTCCCGTTTTCCAGTCAGTTGAGATGACTCCCAAATGGAAGCAAGGATTGCCTGCAATGCCAAGAGGACAGCCTTACCACCAGCCTGAAGAAGTTCACCCCGGATCCCTGTGGCCTTCACCACCCCTGCAATCTCAGTGAGATTGGGTTGTTCACAGCTGATTAGAATATCAGCCTTGAGAACCGTGGACCCAGAGAAGTCCAACGTCCTAGCTGGAGGATCAGCTTTAAACAGCTGCTCAAAGTAGTTAACCCAGTGGGTCACAATTGCAGTGTCATCCGTAAAGACCATTCAATCACCCACCCTGACTGCAAGTCTCTGAGGAACAGATTCAGATGTACAAACTGCTTCAATTCCTCTGTAAACAGGACGGGGGTCACTAGACCACAGATGGTGTGTCACCTGCTCATAGATTCGCCTAACAAATGCCTCTTTATCAGCCCTCAGAGCCCTTACAGCCATCCTCCTCAGTTCCCGGTACAGACTGGATTTGTCACCAAGTTGTGCGCTGCGACTCCTCTCGATTATATCCAGGGCGCCCTGCGAGACGAAACACCTTCTAGGAACACTGGCAACACCAACACAATGTTCGGCATCCTTCAGGGTTTTATCATGGAAGGTCTCCCACACCACATTAGAGTCAGCAGACACACCCAAGTCTGCAAGTTCCTCACAAAAACTGTGTGCAAACTCATCATAAACAGCTTGATCTTGCAGTCTGGCCAAGTCCAGCCTCATTCTCCTAGTAGGTGGTAGCCTACTGGATCGAAGTTGAATCTTCAGAGTAGCAACAACAAGTCTGTGGTCAGAATTCACAACTGGGCACTTCTGTAGACCCTGCAGTTCTGTAGGAACCTCCAGCGTCTACCAACGAAGATGTGATCGTTCTTCACTGCACCACCAGTTTTGGAGTAAAAAGTCCAACGATGCAGCTCTGGGCATTGGAACCAGGATCCAGCAACCTGAAGCCCCTGACCTTTCACAAAGTCAAGGAACATGGAACCACTCACACCCTGGTCTCCAGACCCATGGGGACTGCTGTGAGTTGTTTTTTTACCATAGCTGGAGTGCCAATCCTGCCACCAACCTCCAAAATTTTTCCCTGCAAGGTGGAGGACTGCTTGCAGGGCCGGGTGCAGTTTAAGGTCATACCCAGGACATTGTAAAATTTATATTCGCTATGCATCACTTTCATAATATTATCAAGTGCTGTCAAATAAATGTCACCTCCTGGTCATCATATATACACCATCCTCTAGAATGTTCTACATAAGCTACAATGTGCTTTTAGAACATTTGTGCAGAGGAACTAATTTCTGTCACAGCATGGGAGGGTGCAAGTGGGAAAAAGGTGACAATCCACTTAGCGGCTCCGAGACAACAAGGGCTTATTTTATAAAGAAAACACATTGGGGGGAAAAACTAAAAGAAAAGGACCATGAGAGGTCAGTAGTAAACAGGGGAAAAACAGAACCAAATACAGACCAACTGAGGGAACCAAGCCACAAAGGGAACAGATCTAAGCAAACAGGCAGTATAGAACAGATAGTAACATAAGCACCATAATACAGAAACTTAACTCAATGACTGACTAACAATGTGAGAGCAGGCACATAAATACACAAAGGGAATCAGGGCAAACAAGGAACAGGTGTGACTCGTAAGCAAGATGACCAATCAAAAGGAACACAGGTTAACAAGAAACAGGTGGAGTGGATTACACTTAACTAGCACAGAGCAAGGGAACTCCAACAAATACTGAACACTATGAAACACTTAAAGCTAACAGCACTAAGCTAAAGCTTAGGAATAACTAAGAACCAAAGAACATGCAATCATAATAAAACAAGACATGAACAGGATAACCTAAATCAGGGATATAAAGAAACAAAACTCAAAAATCAAAACCAAAATATTCAAGAAAGAAGGCTGTCCTTTGGTTAGCCTTGAACACAAGGCCAGAATGTAGAACTGCCAATCCATGCACCCAACCTGTTAAGCTACACAGCAGACTAGGAACATGTGTGACACGCTATGGCTAAAGGGCTACAAGACAGAGGAGGGAACAGCATGGCTAGCAACACGTGAACACGTGAACACAAGGACAGGGATGGACAAGCATTGACCCTGATAATTTCTGGATAAAAGGCAAATTTATTTAGCTCTTATTTACTTTTTTGAAATATATGTGTAAGTATATAAATTATGCATTGTGTGTAAAATCAGCATTGCAGTTCGCTTGTATCCAGATTAGGCTGTTTGAATGTCTTTAGTCCCTGATGATTCGTCACCAGAGTGTCGGTCCCACACAATGTGGAAGAAGCTACTGGCAGCAATGACTTTACCAAGCCCTGTAGGTCACATGCTTCTGAATAGTTATAAACAAAAATCGGGTACGAACCATTTAGGCTGAAACACCTGTTCTTCACCCATCATCTGAGTTTGGACCTGGTTTTTGGTATGGTCATTGCGTGGATGACAAACTTGTACTTCAATTCATCTGAGAAGGCAGCTCATGGTGTGTGAAAAGACTTATTCTGGACAGTCTAAATAGCCCCATTGAATGCTTCTTTTGTCAATCCAGTATCTCAGGTGAAACAGAACAGCTAATATATCTTTTAGATGGATTTCATGGATTGCTGAATACTGGATGGCTATAAACTAAAAAAGTCATGTGGGAATAATTTGACACTTACAGTTATTACCTAGCAGGTGGGTGTTTCTAACAGGCCTTTATGGGGTTGTTTGTTTTTTTGTTTTGTAATTAACGTATCAGTCCTTAGCGTGGCTGGATGCAGGCTGATAAGGGCTTTAGTAAAGCCCAGCACACCAGCATCAGCTGATAGCTGGGCCGCGGGACTAATGCAGATTAATGCCGAGGGCTGGCCTCCTGGTCCGCGAGATAGGCCGGGTCAAAGCGTAATGTGAAGTGCGTGAGATCCAGCTGTCTACTGGAACACCACGCTTCTACTGGACTTTAGCTAAATGGCTATTTGTGCCAATATCCATTTCAAGCTGTCTGGTCTTTTCAGAAACATGCGCTCATTTTCTGAGTGTCTGCGGCCTCTTCCCCTCACTTGATGGCAGCGTTGATGTCGATTTACAGGCCGGGTCCGCGATCGATTCCGCGTTACTCAGGACAGGAGTTTCCCCCAGCTGGTGCCTCTGTGGCCTTTATTCTGCAAGCTGTCCTTATACCCCCCCACACACGAAGAGCCCAGATCCAGGGCTATTACTGTCTGCAGAGGGGCTGTCCTACAATATACGCTCTAACTGGCTTAATTGAAACTTAGCATAGACGTAATTGAAAGTCAACCTGGGAATTAATGTGCTTTAAAAGAATTAACACAACCTCCGTCAGCAGTAATGTACGCCTGTCATAACTAATCACATTACCGCATAGGAAGGCTGGGGCGGGGGCTTCTTCAGGCTCAGTTTCACACCCGTCATGCTGCCCTGCCTGTTCAGTGCAGCCGGGAGTTTGACGCACCCCCTGATTTTACTCAGGTCAAGTCAGTTTATTATAACAGTTTAAAAACAACCAGTGCTTTACACAATACAAAATGAACGAATGAATGAATTAATGAATTAATTAATGCCACACAGACAAAAGTACATATCAACACACCTTTAAATTGCTTAAAAGCCAGACTACATACATGAATAAATGTGGAAGCAAGAACATGTAATGAGTAACTACTGAGTAATCAGTACTCAGTAATTACTACATGTAAGCAGTAACTACTCTATTGAACACTGATTCATGAGCAGCCCAAACTAAGTGAGTCACTCTGTGGCTCCACACCTCTGATTCCTGATGTGTCGAGGGTTTGAATGCTCTCCTCGTATTTGTATGGACGTCCTCTGGCAATCCAGCCACATGCACTTAGGTAACCTGGTGTGTCTAAACCAGTGTTTCTGAAAAACGGTTCTCAGGAACCCCTAGATGGTTTACTTTTTTGCTCCCTCCCAGCTGGGCATCCCTGACGATCGGTTTGAGAAACACTTCTTGAAACTGCCTATAATGTATTATGAGTGTGAGTGTGTGCCTTGTGACGTCCCACCCAGGGTGTCCCCTGCATTGTGCCCTGTTTTCTGGTTAAGCTCCAGGGTTACTGTCACCCTGGACTGGAAGGTATTTAGGAAAGATTCATGGATACCAATTCATAAGTATATGAGAGGTGTTCGATGAAGATCAGAAGCAAGAGGAAACACAAGTGGAAAAAATAAGCAAGTAATGTAGAGAGATAAACATCAGAAATAAAAAGTAATCTTGATGGATAAATGAAAAGCACTCTAGAGAGATAAAAACTAATAATCTAGACAGATAAAAATAAGTAAGAAGTTAGAAGTTGTATAGATAAGCAATCTAGATGGTTAAAAGTAGGTATTCTAGGTAAACAATCTTACTTCCATGTTTTTGGCTAAACTTTAAGACCTTTACAGTGTCTAAACAGCAAACAGTAACACATTATGTCAGACAGAGTTTAACATGCACTGAGATTCGCTCAGGAAATCAGAAAACGGACCCGCCCCCCCGAGAAAGTGCTGCGTTGTGATGACCAATCATGACATCCGCCAGTCAGGATGCCAATGGAGGTAGAACAGGGATTTCAAAAGCACCTTTGAAAGAATTCAATTTGCGTTTTAAAAGACGGCCTTTTTGAAGGACATTTAATCAAAAAACGCTTAATTGGCAATTCAAATCCTCAGAGGAAGAAAAAGAAAACACTTCATTCATAAACGGCTCGGACAATGGAGTGATTTGCGGCGGGCGGCGGTTTCCGTGTGCCTGATTTTGTGCCCCCTCCAATCACGGCCCTGAAGGGCCCTCCCCGCTCGCACCCACCGTGTAAATAACCTTGAGCTGTCAAAGGGGGCCGTCGACACCCCCCTCGCCCCCCGAGCCACGTCCGCAGACAGAGCTGTCTCCTTTCTGCCCACTCCACGGCCCATAAACCCGGCGACAGCCTGAGTGCTCCTATCGTCGCAGAGCAAGGAATTATGGAGGAAGCAGACCTTGGCTCAGGCTTTGCCTCGCATGCTTTGCTGTAGATAATGGGGAGCACCTTTGAGGTACAGAGATACAAGCTTTCTGATGTTTCTAGGCGGTGCTGTGTGGCTCAGTGTGCTGGGCACTGTACCCATCATCAGACAGTCTCAGGTTCCACGGCTGACTGAGTGATGTCACCGGTGGGCCCCTGAGGCAAGGCCCTTAACCCACTAATTGCTCCAGAGACTGTGTGACCCTGCTTTCTCACAAACATCTTGTTTTGGATTAAAGCGTCTGTCCTATTCAGAGTCACGGGGGGGCGGGTTCCAGAGTCTATGGACACAAGGCAGGATGGGGCGCCCACTGCAGGGCACACTCACACCTACAGGCAATTAGATAACTCCGATTACTCTTGGCATGTTTTTGGACTATGGGGGGAAACTGGAGTAACCCCACAACACCGTGCAGGACATGCAAACTTCACACACATGGAGCAGAAACTTGAACCCTGATCCCAGAAGTGTAGAGCGACAGTGCTGTCCGCTGCAGCACTGCGCCATGCAACAAATAAAATGTGAATGTGATGGTAGAAACATCCTCTCCCCATTGCAGACCATGAACGGATCGGCAAGGACTCGCCGTACGAACAGGAGGGGAAGGTGCAGTTCGTCATCGACGCCGTCTACGCCATGGCACACGCCCTGCACAACATGCACCGGGAGCTGTGCCCGGGCCGCGTGGGTCTCTGCCCCAAGATGGACCCCATCAACGGCAGCGTGCTGCTGAAGTACATCCGCAACGTCAGCTTCGCGGGTGAGTGACGCGATCAGAGCCGGATGTCGAGATCCACAGAACGTGTGAGCGGAACCTGGTACAGCGTATTAAACAAGGAGCTTTAAACACACAGGTTTAAAAAGCAATTTCCTGAAAGTAGCGAGAATTAAAAGATAAAATACAATAAATATTAGACCTTCTCCCTGAAGCAGAAAAGTCTGTGCATTCGCTTTAAAGCTATCAACAGATAAAATGTTTATATCAGTGGTCATGTGGAGGTTTGGTGCACTTTAATGTATATATTCACATGAATATCCATAAGTCCCCAAGGAAGACACGCGTAACATTTTGCTGAACAAAGAAGGTAAAGGCATGAAATTGGATTGAGCACAGCAGGAGAACAGAGGATTATGGACTGAACTGTCAGGCCGAAAACCCAAAAACAACAGGGAAGAACAAGCCGTGCATGTTGGCGTTAGAAGGGAACGTTCTCTCTCTCTCTTTGGTGTTTGCAGTTGCAGTTAACATGCAGTTGATGCAGTTGGTACAAATTCTGAAAGAATATGAATATGCAGAAGTTATTATTATGTGTTCTGATTCACGGTCCAGATTCGACTTTTCAGAGCAGCTTCTTTTGGGTCACGCAGATAAACATGTGTAGAGTTAGCTTTTTTTTCCCTGTGATACTGTAAGCAGAGGCGGGGTCAGGGTCTATGGCTGGTGGCGATTGGCTGGCTGGCAGTTGGGGGTGGGGTGGTGGTTGTTCCACTGAGCCGTTGGTTATGGTGCTGGGGATTTTGGGTCGATGTAGCATAATGGCAAAGGGGAGGTGGTCAGTGCAGCCAGAAGCGGTGCTGTGGCTTTGG
>JAOYFF010000039.1:28344-45402 GCA_025773925.1 Cryptomyrus ogoouensis | reverse complement strand
AGTAAGGGAAGAAAAAAAGTCTTCTGTTCTCAAGAAACAAATAACCCCCCCCCCCCCCCCCCCCCCCCACACACACACACACACGTCGCCTTTGATTCTGCTGTCTGTTTTCGTCTGTCTGTTGCTTTGGGGAAAAAAAATGATTGAACTCACTGTTAATCCACTAAATAACTTAATTGAATTGTCCATGTTAGCGATATTCTTTGCAGCTCTTTAAAAAGATTACAGAGTACTACTCAGGCACTGCTGTTTCAGTCATTCTAAGCTATTAAGGAACTTTTGAGATAATGCTTTAAGCTAGCACTTAGACATTTAGACTTTCAAGTTCAGAACTTTTGTGTGGAGTCGTTCCTGCTCCTTAAAATCTTCAGCCATATGATGATACGTGAATCTGCTGGCATTTTATGTACAGGGGCCAATTTCCTATTTCTGGGGCCTCACTCTAAAAGTCACTTTGGGGCCCCCTGCCATTGGCCTGGTGGAAAGGCGTGGTTTGAGAGGTGCTAAACACAGCTACTAATTATATAATTCTTTAGGTGACTAATGTGTCCCGGTGCATCACTCTCGCCATCCTCCCGGACAGGTGGGCTCCATGTTTTGGCCGGGTGGAGTCCAGGACGTGCCCCCCTCCATCTGCAGCCAGCCATGCCGCCCGGGCGAGCGGAAGAAGACAGTGAAGGGCATGCCGTGCTGCTGGCACTGCGATCGCTGCGACGGCTACCAGTACCAGGCCGACACCTACACCTGCAAGATGTGCCGCTTCGACCTGCGGCCCAACAAGAACCACACGGCGTGCCAGCCCATCCCCGTGGTGCAGCTGGAGTGGAGTTCGCCCTGGGCTGTTATCCCCGTCCTGCTGGCCGTCTTCGGGATCCTGGCCACGCTCTTCGTGGTAGCCACCTTCATCCGCTACAACGACACGCCCATCGTCAAGGCGTCCGGCCGCGAGCTCAGCTACGTGCTCCTGACGGGCATCTTCCTCTGCTACGCCACCACCTTCCTCATGATCTCCACTCCCGGCGTGGGCATCTGCTCGCTGCGCCGCATCTTCCTGGGCCTGGGCATGAGCATCAGCTACGCGGCGCTGCTCACCAAGACCAACCGCATCTACCGCATCTTCGAGCAGGGCAAGCGGTCGGTCAGCGCCCCCCGCTTCATCAGCCCCGCCTCCCAGCTGGTCATCGCCTTCAGCCTCATCTCTGTGCAGCTTTTGGGTGTCTGCGTGTGGTTCGGGGTGGACCCCTCACAGGCCATCATCGACTACGAGGACCAGCGCACGGCCAACCCGGCCCTGGCACGCGGCATGCTGAAATGCGACATCTCGGACCTGTCGCTCATCTGCCTGCTGGGCTACAGCATGTTGCTCATGGTCACCTGCACCGTCTACGCCATCAAGACGCGCGGCGTCCCTGAGACCTTCAACGAGGCCAAGCCCATCGGCTTCACCATGTACACCACCTGCATCGTCTGGCTGGCCTTCATCCCCATCTTCTTCGGGACTTCGCAGTCCACAGAGAAGGTGGGATTGATCGCCTTGGGTGAGGAACGGTGTCTGTTTTCACACCAAGCTGTCCAAACAAGCTGGTTATGAGGTTTCTACCAAACCACGAACCTTAGATTTATTCATCAGGCATGTTTAACCAAAGTGATTTTGGTTAAATTTTTGAGAACACAGAGTCAGTCGGTCCCTAGAGCAATGGGGGGTTATGGGTCTTGCTCAAGAGCCTAATGCACTAAAAGAACAGCCAGGTACTCATTACTACGGCAGATTAATCATTGTCTTTTCTGTAAAGGACATTTCAAATACGGGTAATTGAGGACCCTGCTAGGATCCGTAATGGATGTCTACGGGCTCTGCAGCAAACAAGCTAATTAAACACTTGTTCGATTATGCGGGATTCACCGACAGCTTTTCCTATGAATCTCTAGGGCGTTGTTTGGAGTAGCGCCACCCAAAGGGCTCGCAGCACACTGCACGGCTCTAGAGTTTCTCCGGGTCTATTGACCCCGTGAGGCTCGCAGTCACAGAAAGGCACAAAAGCCTCCCCTCGAAGCCGGCGTGTGTTTCCCTTGCAGCACGGGGCTCGTTTTTGGGAAGCCGTACCTCTGCTAACACGTGTTTCATTGTATCTCGGCAGACGGGAGCATCAACATACGCATCTGAGCCGGCGGAAACGCGAGAAAGCGGGAGGCAGGATAGATGCGGAAACTGTCAGGGGTGGAGGCGTGAGTTAGGCACAGATATTGCAAATCAGCAACTCCTCTATGCCTTTCATTGACGTTTCCTAGCTGTGTGTCACCTGTGTGAGAAGCAGGACTATATACTCCTCTGCACTACCCGCATGAAGTAATGGTAAAGGTTCACTGCTGAATTAATGCAGCATGTCAGTGTACAGAACATCAAACAAGGGTGGCAGAGTTCACCAGAGATCTTCCCAGGGTGGATGCAGGCCTCTACGGAGGGTCCGAATCGATCCAAAGACCTTGGATTTATGTGATGGTTCATTTTGGAGGGCAAGCTTTTTACACAGTGCGACATCCCGAGAGTGCTTTAACTGCCTGTGTTTAATTAACTAGACCAGGTTTAACACCAGAGGCAGTGTCATCATGTACAAGAAATCCTACAGGCCCGGCACTAGGCTCGGATTCTTAAAAAAAAAAAACGCATTTGCTGTGTGATGTTTGTGTATAAGAAGGTTTAATTTAGAATCTCCTGCAGGCTCTGCAGCCTCTAGAGTCTCCATGGAAACAAATAAATCACACCCATACTCAACGCTATTCAAATTCATTAACATGGTTGTAAAATAATATGATGCCCAGTAAATACTCAGATTTCGTCTGGCAATGGAAATGAAACGTGGGTAAAGTGTATGCTAACCTCATATAAATCACTTAATGACACATGTTGTAAAGTCAGAACTCGTGTAAAGTCAGCTTGTGTCTGATTAGCAGAAGCTAACATTAACCTATTAGGTACTGGTCTCTCCGTGGAGAATTCATAATATTTATAGAGTTTAACTAGGCTGACTTGCTGAGCAATAGAAGAAACTTTAACCCGTGTTTTAGAGCAATGTGAGCAGCAACTTGAGTTTGGGAGCTGATTTTACTGGGCTTTGCATGAGAGGCATAAGGCTTGATCAGCCCTGGCGTGAATCTCTGCCTTTTTACCCAAGTGACACAGTTGACACCAGCGTGATGGGTTAGATTAAAGTGACACCCCCCTGCACAACAAGCTGAAGTGATAATAACTAGTGGATTAACCTGTACTGGTGACTGACGGGAGGGACACATAGACCCAGCCTTGCTTCAGCTGCGATTGTCAGAGGGGGTGAAGCCTTGGGTAAACGTGTCGCTGTTTTTACGTTAAAAATAGAACTCGCTCAGCAAAGGCTCAACTGCACCGGAACGTACCGATTCCCCATCAGCTGTGGCAAAAAAATAAAGCGAGCCGAGCCTCGGAGTCACGGTGAGCGATAAGGCGGCTCGTAAGGCTAATGAGAGGAGACACCAGGAGATGCTTTTCATTAGCGGGGCGGTTAAGCAGACAGGACCCGGTGCCAGAGCGGCGCACAGCTGCTCGCTACGCTAGGCTAGGCTACGCCACCCACCACGCCGCTACTCTGCTAGCTAGCACAAGCCATTTGGTATGTTTTTGACATTCGCTGCTAATTACGACCAGTTTTCCACTCTGCTCCGCTCTAGAAGTTACTGTAGGGATATAGTGGACTAAACTGGGAGATGCTGTGTCAGTTTCCCCTGCTGGAAAGCATGTAACCGTAGCGCCTCAGTTAGCATTAGCATTAGCATTTCTGACCCTCCCCTGCCATACAACCCCTGAACGCAGCCCCAGGACTTATATGCAGTCTCGACATCTTTGCGGGGGGAGGCTAGAGTGACCTTTAGAGTGCGGCCTCAGAAGCAACGATCCCTCCCCTGCCTTTAGGGTACAGTAATGGAGGGAAGAGAGTACAGCCTGCCTTTGATTCACCTATGCAGAGATTACGAGGCAGCCTTCAGAGGGTACAACAAACATGAAAAAGGAGAAAAAGAAAACTGTGGCATGCTGGGCTATAAGCAGCTACAGATGGTCTCTTCCTCGCTTGGGAGAATCTCTGCAGTTAATTGCCATTCTGGCGATGCAGATCAAAGTGACATTACGCTAGATGGATGCTTTAGTCCCTCTTTTCTTGCAATATGTATAATTACCAACAGAGGGCTTGTTCATTTGCATCCCACGCGAGACGTGAATTCAGGCTGAAAATCTGGCCTGCATTCACGGGCCGTTTAAACGCCGGGCTTTACATAAATACACGACCTGCGTGACTGCAGTGCCTGATGGCTGTGTCTGTTCAGACGTGTTCGGTAACGAATGCATTTGTCAGAGTCTTTCATTCGCCTTTTTTTGATCATGCGGAGAGTACGACGGAGACGTCGGTACTTTGAAACGCTTGTGGTCAGTCTCTGGTCATCGCTGCCCAGGCTAAGATGCACAAAATATAAAGAATTAAGTCAAAGGTACTGAATTAAAGTGAAGAAAATATAACATAGAGACAGCAAAGCAAAATTTGAAACTCAGCTCATATCTCTCTCACACACACACACACACACACATTTGTTGGTCCCATTCCACAAAAAAAAAAAAAAAATCACATCTCTGAAATGACTTGAAACTGACAAAGTTTTTTATTGATTTATTGATTCAGTTGAATATTTCAATTATTAAATGGACAAAATAGATACCCTGAATTTCATATTTTGTGGCACCACCTTTTGCAGCAATCACTGCCAACCAGCGATCTCTGTACTTCACAGTGAGACGTCTGCATTTACCAACAGGTAGTCTAGCCCACTCTGCCTGAGCAAACTGCTCAAGCTGTCTCAGGTTTGTAGGGTGGTGTCTCCACACTGCAATTTTCAGATCTTTTCATAGATGTTCAATAGGATTAAGATCTGGGATTAAGATCTAGGATTAAGATTTTCTTTTAAAGCTTAATTTTTCCTTCTGTTAATATAGAGCTGATGTGACTGGCCAAAAAGCTCCAGTTTTGTCTCATCAGTCCAAAGGGCATTCTCCCAGAAACTTTGGGGCTTGTCAATATGCATTTTGGTGAATTCTACTCTGGCATTTTCATGTTTTTCTGTCCATAGTGGTGCCCTCCTGGGTCTCCTTCCATGGAGTCCATTATTGTTCAAAATGCAGCGGATGGTGCGATCAGAAAGGGACTTACCTTGACCTTGGAGCTCAGCTTGAATGGTCTTGGATGGTTTCCTTGGCTCTTTTTCTATCCTTCTGATCAACCTGGGGCTGCATTTCCTCTTGCATCCTTGCGTCCTGGGAGGTTGGCTACAGCCCCATGAACCTTATATTTTTTTATAATATTGGCAGCTGTGGTCGCAGGAACGTGAAGCTGCTTGGAGATGGTCTTACAGCCTTTACCTTTGACATGCTTATCTATAATCTTCTTTCTGAGCTCCTCAGACAGCTCTCTCCTTTGCTTTCCCTGGTCCATGTTCAGTGTGATGCCACAATGATACCAAACAACACAGTAGCATGTTCTGTCCCTTTAAATAGGCTGAATTGCTGATACTAATTAAGGTTAAACACTTAGTTTGAAACATGACTATAATGCAAGGATAAATAGGACAAATCTGTCCATACTATTTTAGCATATCTTTGTAAAATAAAAAACAAATCATTTCTTTTAACAATTTTATTGGTTTACTCTATCACAGGGGTGTCCATCTCCGGTCCTGGAGAACTACTATCCAGTAGGTTTTCTATCATAACCAGCTTCTGATGAGCCACATCTGTTCTCAGGTAAATACCAGTAGCAGGTGTGGCTCATCAGAAGCCAAGTAGGATAGAAAACCTACTGGATAGTAGCTCTCCAGGACCGGAGTTGGAGACCCCTGCTCTGTCACATACTAAAGGCATGCAGTTATACTTTAGAAAATTGCTTTTAATTGGATCACTTTTCAGGAGAAATTAAGCAATGTTCCAATGAGCTGTAAGAATACCTAGAAATTTGACCATGTCTTTGTGTGTGTGTGTGTGCGTGCAAGCGCGTGTGTGTCTGTATAATTTACCTGATTACCCTGAGGAGCAGCTGTCAAGTAAGAAAACTATTGTGTATCTCTAAGACAGCAAGTAAAATCACCCCATTTCATTCAGATGCTTCACAGCCGTGACACGGAGCACAGGATTACAGCCAAATGGGATTAATATCCAGCATTCGTGCTCGGAGCCACACTAACAGCCTGCCCGATGCTTCACTTGCTGACTGGGCTTCAAAGGAAGCAAATCACTGAAGTCAAACTGCTAAAGCGAAACCTATCATGAGTGAAGCCTCAAAGTACAAACACAGCAAAAGCTACGGATCACAGATAGAAATCTTCTCATGAGACTCAGATTCAGATCCAAGTGGGAGGAGTTTGCTGATCTGGTATAGTCACATAGGTGCTAAGGAGAGCAACATGAGGTGCTAAGATTGTGAGCCTGTCCCCCTGTCAGAGCGGTGGGCACATGTGTCATTTTGTTTTTGGTGCACGACTCAAAGATCCATGATCTATGAAGAAATGGGCAGCCAACAGCGGGGGCACAGCCCAAGCACAAACCATCAACCCCGCCCCCTTCCCCTGCAGAAATGCAGAGTTCCGCACCAGCAGCTCCCTGGGCTGTACCATTTGAGCCCTTCTGTGGGGGTAAAAGGTAGCATCGTGACCCTTTTGTCTGCGATGCATTTGGCATATGAGAGCTCAGGAACCGGACCATTTAACATCAAACATCTGAGCTGAGTGGCGTTCCAGCCGACGGGAGCCCGGAGCAGCGGCATTCCCAGATGCTCGCAGCCGACACAGACGTGATGGCTAATTTAGGAGGCGTCCGCATCGTTAGTTATTGTGGGACGTGTCTGAGACAGCGGCCACCGTAAAGGTGACAGATGTTAACACACACACTGGGTTTGATTTACGGGCCACTCTCAACCATCTATGGCGCATGAGCGCAGAGTCACGGTGCATCCATCTGCCCAAACGTGGGGGCGCTCTGAGGCAAGCCTTCGGATTTCCCTGGCGGGGGGGTGGGGAAGCCACGGGATACGCCACTCCTTCATCAGAATGCCGTCTTCCAGGGGGAGCAGCCATCATGGGTTTAGCTGTCACTGTGCGGACTGGCTCACTAGGTCATTCTGCTATCACCTCCATCAATTCCAAAATATTAACTGTGAAAGTTTCACAAGGGTGCTGTAGCAAGTCAAAGTGTCTCAATTGTCATCTTCAGCTCTATGATCCATGGATCAGACACTAAGAATTTCAATCTTGTTGGTCATTGTGTAAAGAAACACTAATAAATAGGATATTATGAATTTGTAAGACATTGAAACATTCTGAGACATATGACAGAAAACATCTGAGCTTTATCAAACATGCAAGATCATTACAGGATCTGGTTATACATATCCCTCTCTTTGGCCTTTTGCTGCTTGATGACCTTTGTTGTTTAAGGTTACGCATCATACACACACACACACCGCACTATGGGAATCCACACCATGGTGTATCTTTAGCTGTGCATCTCAAATTTTCTGTCAGCAAGGTGATGTAACATGACCCACTGAAGGGCGAAGGAAGCAGGCAACATAAACAGGAATCCACAAGGATCTGGGAATCCACAAGGATCTGGGAATCCAGAGACTGTAAACGTTTTGGTTTTTAATAAAAGAGAAGTATTCATGGGTCTGTATCCATTTGTTTTTATGACTCCACATCCAAGACAGGGTTGCAGTCAAGGGCAGGTTTGTTGTTTCAGGGTCCCATTAAAAAAGACACCCCGTCCACCCAGATGTTTCAGTTAATATCTAGTGAGCAGAGCCAGAAGATGGTAGCTAGCTAGCTGGTTAGCAGAACATGCTGCTTCAGCATCTCCTAAATAAGGAATATTGTTTATTTAATATTCACTGTAGTGACTGCTTGTGGCCAACAGGGGACCGCCAAACCTCAGGGGCCCCACACAAATGAGGGTTTATCTGATGGTAGACACCATGGCGGGTTGCGACATGCGGGACCCTAAGGCTGCGTCCACATGGCAAGAGGCAAAATTTTTGCACCGTTGTATGTCATTGGGAGCAAGGCCACCTTGGGCACCAAGCGCCGCCCGGTTTTTGCCCCTCAAATTTCGAATGGAATGAACTTTCACCTTGTCAGCTGACCACTAGCAAAGCGACATCCAATCAGATGTAATCTGCGGTTCGTGACGGGCAGGTGCGGAGACTCGGAAACCAAATCGCTTAGAAACATGGAGGAGTGCAGTGTCCCAGTACCCCGAATTATTTAACATTACGTAAAATCATATCGAGACTCATTCAGAAAAATTCTGCTTGGAGGTGTATAACTGCAGAGACGGGGATGCACTTTAGTAGGTATATTTCGCTAATGACTCTAAAGTACACGTACTTATAAACGCACTTTTCAATCCAACGGCAAGAAAGCAAGAGCTTTTTTTTGTGTAAACCAACAATGTAAGTGATTTTACTTCAAGCAGAAAAACACTTTATAATCGCACCTGTTGTTACGGTACCCACTCTTTCATGCCGTAGTGTTCACCTGTCCAGTGACTTCTGCAAGCACTGGGCTATTCACCGCTAGTGGTGTGAACGCGAAAACTAAATTTTTGCCTGTGCCAAGCAGGTCGCTGCTTCCTGTGCGGACACAGTCTAGTCAGGTGCTGTGGGGTCACAGTGCTCCTTTGGTGAACAGTGGGGTTTTTTCTGATTGGTGGGTTTTTATAGTGTTGAACAAGGCTGTGTTCAGGAGAAACGGGAAGGGATATTGTGTTTGGGAGAAATGGGAATAGTGATTCTGTTCAGGAGAAAGGGAATCATGATTGTCTTCAGGAGAAACAGGGAATGTGATTGTGTCAGAGAAACGGGAAGAGTGATTGTGTTCTGTACGTGTTTGTTATTCTTGGATGGGAAGTGAAAAGACAGATTTACTGCCAGAACTCATGTAGAGCAGGACTGCAGGGTCCGTCGGGTGGTGCGGCAGGAAGTCCACTGCAGCATTGTCTCCAGGGAAGCCCTGTCCTTATCTCCCACCTCTAAATCTGGCCCAACAACAGCGACCATCTCTGGAGGCATCGCAATCCCCAACTCTGCTTGGGAGCAGTACTCAGCATCAGTCTCGCTTGGTCACGCTCAGAGCGGATGCTCCATAGTATGACTCCCCCTATTGACCGGATGTGGGTATTACAGCTGCATCTCACAAGATGGCAGACTTACTGCGATTTCAGCTGCCCTTAATCCAGACCGTGCGTTTATTTTTAAACGCTGGTACAGAAAAATGAAATGTAATGGCACAGTAACACCCCTGTGTCCTGCACTTACTGAACGGCTCACTGTGACTGGGTGGACATGGTACTGGATCTTGTGGGCAGTGGTGGCTTAATGGTTAGGGAAGTGCACTTGTAATTGAAAGATTGCAAGTTTGAATTCCCGACCTCTAAGGTATTCTGAGCTAGGTTCAGCCCCCAAGCACTGCTACCCGGGTGCTGAATTAGCTGCCCCCTGCTATGTCACGTTGTCACATATGGGTTAAATACAGAGGACACATTTCGTTGTTGTGCTGTGGTGCGTCAACAATGGGCACTGACCTCTAAATTCTAATTAAATCAGACACAGCTGTGCTCCCAGAGTTCTCGGCCTTCCGTATCACCTGTTGTTTTGCACACTGCCCTGGAAGCTGTGTCGTTGGTGGAAAGCACAGCGGAGAGGCAGAGACTTCAGACGTGCATGGATCTGAACAGGCGGCTAAATACTTTGCAGCTCTGGGATGTGGTGAGTCAACTACAACTTTTGTTTGAAGAACTTGATTTACGGAGCAGAGAGTTTCATCAGTAAAGAGAGAGCAGTCCCCACTCAAACCATGCATTTGTGTGGGTCCCCTAAGGTTTGGACCCCTGTTGGCCACAAACAGTCATTACACTTTGGTCATGGTTTCACCCAGAATGGAAAGCACATTAAAATCACAGTTAATCTTGATTATGTCCTGATAATGTGATGGGTCTAGGAAATACGTGGAGAAGCTCATCAGCCAGCAGGAAATCCTCCCAGACGTGACTGTACACAGAGCTTCATATGGATAGGATCAACATATGTGTTCCCCATCAAAGCGGTGCTGTTTAGTGCCTCCATGCATTTCTGGGATGGGGGGTATGAGGTTTGAGCCCCTCCTGTTGGTCACAGACAGTCACTACACAAAATATTAAATAAACATGTTCCTTATTTAGGAGACGTTCTGCTAACCAGCTAAGTATCTACAATTGTCTGACTCTAATGGAAACATAATATATGACCATGAATTGATCATATCCCCAAAGTGACTTGATTTTTTGAGTGGTCCCCAGTAATCTACACAGCCACCCCTGACAGTCTGCAGCATGGACTACACCTTAGTCTGAGGCTCCATCGGCTGCAGTGTTGTCACTGGCCCTGCATAATGAGAAAATGTGCTCTGGTCTAATGCACTGGATCTGGGACATGCATCTACACAGTGCTGTAGTTCTACAGATACAGAGAGGTCCTGCTGGGAATGGTTTGCTCTCATTCTGACATCTCCAGAGAAACATTGGAGCAGTGTGAGTGATTGGAGAAGCAATTAATCTGTTGAAATTCAGCTTCAAAAGGCATCAGAGATGCAAGGTGATGAGGAGCAAGTCAAACTGGATCATGACACAGAATTGGTTGCTCCTGTGTTATGCAATGCTAGCTGTTCCGGTGTTTCATGCAGTGCTGACTGCATCGATAAGTTACAGTGCTGGTTGTGCCAGAGCATGATGCAGTGCTGGCTGCTCCTGCATGATACCATGCTGCCTGTGTCAGTGTGTGATGCAGTGCTGGCTGTGCCAGTGCATGATCCAGTGCTGGATGTACCAGTGTGTGCTGCCCACACCTGCATATGATGCAGTGCTTGCTGTGTCAGTGTGTAATGCAATGCTCGCTGTGCCTGTGTGTCGCATCACTCAGTGCCTTCTGGCAGCACACTGCAGCATTGTGGGTTCCCCCCTCCCCACACACACAGCAGATACTGTAAATCCTATGTGACATAGCTGTGTAAACACCATCAAAGGCAAGCAGTGGGAGTCACCCTCAACAACAGCCTACCCAGAGCCCCATAACTGGATCCTGTGAGTCACTGCGGGGGTTAAGGCTGATAAAGCAGGAATATTAGGAACATTAAACTCAGCACGGCAGAAAATTAGCAAACAAGAGGTGGTCACGGGTCTCCAGCTGGTTGTCTGGTAGAGAGGAAGAAGGGCTCATTGAATCAATCACACACTGTCAGGGAAATGCTGTCCAGGCTACCTGCTGAATCGATCACATGCTATCGGGATACACTCTCTGGGCTACGCACTAAATCAATCACATCAATGGGGATACATGGTCCAAGCTACACACTCACTCGATCACACACTGTCAGGGATATGCTGTCCAGGCCATACACTGAATTGATCATGCACTGTTGGGTTGTGTCTGTTGTTTGTGTGTGCTTGTGTGTGTGTGTGTGTATTGCACTTAGTTATTAGTTGTAACATCATGGCATGTATATGACAGTGAGTATTGCCAAGTGCAGTCACAGTACTGCAAAGACAATTAAGACTTCATTAGCTCTGGCAAGGCATTTCTCAGTGAAAAACCTGTGTTTTGTATGTACTGTATATATGTATGGAGACCTGAGGCTGGAGACCCTTTCATTCGGACCCTCACCCTGCCCCCTTCGCTCCCACCTCTCCCGCAGATGTACATCCAGACGACCACGCTGACCATCTCAGTGAGCCTGAGTGCCTCCGTGTCTCTGGGCCTGCTGTACATGCCCAAGGTCTACGTGGTGCTCTTCCACCCCGAGCAGAACGTGCCCAAGCGCAAGCGCAGCCTCAAAGCTGTGGTCACCGCTGCCGCCATGTCTAGCAAGTTCACGCCCAAGGGCAGCCTGCGGCCCAACGGCGAGGCCAAGTCTGAGCTCTGCGAGAGCCTGGAGACACACGGTGAGTCCCGACGCCTGGGGTCCTAATGCCTGCTCTCTAACACTGGGCCACCTCAGCTATGTGTGGAGGCCCCACCGAGTCAGACGATCACAGCTGACTGGACAGGGTGTTCACCCTTCTCTAATACCTTCCTGTCTTGCCATTTCCTGAAAACCAGATGTCCTGATCTAGGTCCTCCACCCAGTGGTGATGTTTGGCTCCACTCAAACCATGCATTTGTGTGGGGCCCCCAAGGCCCCCTATTGGCCACAAATAGTCACTACACGGCTTATTAAATAAATGAGTTCCTTATTATATCCTGCTAATCAGCTAGCTAGCTAAGACTGTCTGACTGAGAGTGAGTATGTATGATGGTGGAGGGGGCATGGAAGGGTCACATTTTGGGGGGAAGCTGCGAATTCTGATTTCTGCATATCGAATGAAAGCCAGCACAGGCACAAAACTGCACACCCCCATGCAGAATCGCGAACTCGCACACTCCCATACCGAATTGCAAACTCCCACACCCTGCAGCAAATTGCAAACCCACACACCTCCAACGAAATGTGAACCCGCGTACCCCTACACCAAACTGCAAACGTCCAAACCCCCACGCCAAATTGTGAACACACACAACCCTGCACTGAATCACAAACCCTCGCATACTCGCACAATAAATCGGAAACTCGCGCACCCCCACACCGAAATAGTGAACCCAGACATAAGAACACAGAAATAAGAACCCACATAACCCTGCACCGAATCATGAACCTGCACACTCCCGCACCGAATCGTGAACCTGAACAATCCCATGCTGAATCGCAAATCCCGCACACCATGACCTCAACTTTCAAATACACTGGCTTGCTGAAATGCACCCCCCCCCCCCCAAAAAAAAATAAAATTGAATTGCTTATTTGTTCAGAGAAATTTGCGATTCATGCCACGGCTGCACTGAGACACCCAGACAGGTCTGCGTTATGGCACTGGGGGTTTCATCATCATCGTTCGCTCTTTGCTTCTTGTTCTCGGGGGGGGGGACAGCACCTGCATAGACTGAAAGGCTAAATTATCCCGTAATGATAAGTTACGTAACTCGTAAACACCTTAACCACACATCACATGCCAAACAATGGCAAACATCACGGCTTTCTGAGAATGTTCCGAAGGGTTCGCATACCTCTCCTGGCACAATATGTAATCACATATGCTTGTGACGTACTCCTCAGTTACTCACCGCACGCTGTGTAATTACCTTCCGGAAAAAGCTTAACATGTTCTTTGGTTTGCATCGCCGTCGCTTTCTAACAAGAATGCTGGGGGCTGGCAGATGTGCACCCCCACCCCCCAAGGAGCTGGGACACCTCAGAAATAAATGATGGGTTTAAGATCTGACTCAGCAGAGCGTGGGGTGGCAGAAGCAGGCCTCACCGCCGCTTGCTGGGTCCCACGGGGAGGGAGTGTCTGTCTTTACAATTAACTCCATGATAAAACAAAACTCACGGTGCATCACAAGGTGTGGGCTGATGCATAGAGTCCTGAAGTGGGGGGAGAGGAAGAGCATTCTGGAATGGGAGACTGAAAAATGTGACAGAAAGAGTTCTAGGATGGGGAATAGAGTTCTGCAATGGGGAGCATAATTCTGTACTGGGGAGCAGAATTCTGCACTGGGGAGCAGAGCTGTGTACTGGGGAGTACTAAATATGTTTGGGGAGCTTCTAGTGGAAAGAGGTGAAATAACTTCTTCTAAAGAGGGTTTGCCGGTCTTGCCAGCTTTTTAATTGCAACATTCCAGCCGAGTCCTGAGACTAACAGCTACCTCCTGTGCTTGTAGCAGAGTACGGGGATGCAGGGAGGACACAGAGGCACTGTAACAATAATGCAGGTAATGAATGGCACCGCTGACCCGGCCTGTCTGTCCCACCTCCCACAGCGCAGTGCAGCTCACCACTGCCATGCTCTCACTGACCCCCCCACCGGTACACAGAAACACCAGCCCTAACCCTGTGATGCAGTGACTGCTGATGGAGGGAGTTGACATGGGGGTGAGAGATAACTGCATGTGGCCTGTCGTTTGTTTCCCACATCGACAGACTGCAGTATTCGCCGTGCAGGGGTGTGATTCCCCAGGCGGGGGGAGGTGGAAGGATGGGGGAGACAGATGGGACTGCCAGCTCCAATTCTTTCTGGACTATCTATTTTTTATCTGGATCTCGCAGCACATAAATATTTAAATAAGGTTCATTTATCAGTGCCGCCCAAGGGGTAGGGGGCCAGTCGGAATTGAGGGCGCCCCCCCCCCCCCATCCCCGCTCGCCTGTCAGCGGCTGCCCGCTCGCATTTATCCGCTCCAATCCGTCCGGCCGGCACTTTACGGGGCCAGGATGAGATTGGCTGATTTACGCAGTGATTGCGCGGTGCGCGGGCCGATGAGCTACTGGCGTGAACATTACCGCCGGGAGATTGTTTACACTGTCTGGGCCACCAGCGTCCTCGTGATTCCCCTACCTGCCTGGGGCAGCAGCCAGCCAGCCAGTGCTCTGCTGCTGCTGCCACATGACATCTGTGGGGTGCTTTATTTTAGTGCAAAATACCTCAACAGAATGTCACATTTCGAAGGATTTTAACATGAGGGCAAGAGGTATTGATTAGATAGATAGATAGATAGATAGATAGATAGATGGATGGATGGATGGATGGATGGATGGATGGATGGATGGATGGATGGATGGATGGATGATAGCACCATGTGGTCTATCTGCATCTGCATTTTAACATGAGGGCAAGAGGTATTGATAGATAGATAGATAGATAGATAGATAAATGGATAGATGGATGGATGGATGGATGGATGGATGATAGCACCATGTGGTCTATCTCCATCTGCATTTTAACATGAGGGCAAGAGGTATTGATAGATAGATAGATAGATAGATAGATAGATAGAT
The DNA here is from genome assembly GCA_025773925.1 of Cryptomyrus ogoouensis. Classification (NCBI taxonomy): domain Eukaryota; kingdom Metazoa; phylum Chordata; class Actinopteri; order Osteoglossiformes; family Mormyridae; genus Cryptomyrus; species Cryptomyrus ogoouensis. Next base: position 30,438 of record JAOYFF010000039.1, on the reverse strand, counting down.
GATGGATGGATGGATGGATGGATGGATGGATGGATGATAGCACCATGTGGTCTATCTGCATCTGTAACACGCGTGTGCCATGTGCGTCGCGGTTACCCTGCACACCGATGTTTCTGTGCTCACCTCCTGTATCACGTGATGACAGGCTCCCCCAGGGCTCTTTCATACAGCCCAACACTAAAAAACAAGCTGCTAACTATGTAATATTAATATGTGTATTAATACACGCATTTCTTGTGATGGTCTCATTAAATATTGACATGAAATTCTGACATATGACTTTTAACACTCTTCGCTGTATTTGAACGGTTATGCTCGAGTCATGAGGAACCAGCCTTTTCTGTTGCCTTTATGGCTCCTAAATAATTCAGACTTGAGGCAAATAATGGAATAATGACAGTGTTCAGGGGGTCTCTGTTCAGCACGGACCGTGTGAGGCCTTGGCTAAAACGGGATTGCTACCCAAGACTCCCGAATACAGCCAAACACCACACTTTCCGTATAAAATATTTACAGCCATGGATGGTCTCTCATTACATCTATTTTTAAATACAAGCAAAAAAATAAGTGTTTTTAAAGTTAATATTACATGTCCAAAATGGTGCAGGGCTACTTTGTGACCTTAATGTGACTTTGGGGTTGTATCTCATAGCTACAGTAGCTTTGAGGCAAACCTGCATGTTCATGTTTCTTTCTGGCTTTTCACTTGCATGTGAAAAGGGGAAGTGAGCTATGGGTCTGTCCACATGTCTTGTAAACACTAAGACTGACAGACAGGCAGACAGATAGACAGGCAGGCAGACAGAGTGACAGACAGGCAGGCAGGCAGGAGGGCAGACAGACAAACAGGCAGACAGACAGACAGACAGGCAGGCAGGCAGGCAGACAGACAGGCAGGCAGGCAGGCAGGAGGGCAGACAGACAAACAGGCAGACAGAGAGACAGACAAATAGGCAGACAGACAGACAGACAGGCAGGCAGGCAGACAGGAGGGCAGACAGACAGACAGACAGGTAGACAGAGAGACAGACAAACAGGCAGGCAGACAGGAGGGCAGACAGACAGGCAGACAGATGTTGGATGGATGAATGGATGGATGGATGGATGGATGGATGGGCAATAAAAGGCAGGGATACGCATAAATACAGAAGCTGGTGGAAAAAATGGTTAAATATGAAATTAGCTGCGATGAGACATTAAAGCCTGAGCGGAGTGGAGAGACAGGGTGTGGATGGAAGGCTGGTGCATTAGCTGTAGCTCAGGGAATGACGCACACACCTCCGCCCCCAGCACACACCTCCGCCCCCAAACAGAGCACACTCCCCTCACCAGGCACGTGCTGGAGTGGAGTACTGGCATTGGGCATAAGCTGGTAAATGGACATACGTGCCTGGGAACTTCATGCAGAGGTGACAGCTGCTCCTGCCCATCCTCCACAAGCCGCTGTCCACTCGTGCCCTAAGGGCACTGGTGTCCTGTCCCCCCTCCCAGAAGACCCTGTAAGGCTGGCAGGGCCCATCTGGGAAGGGGAAGTAATGTCTGTTATCTGTTCTCCGCTATTTATATCAAATACCATCCTTACCGTGCCCGGTCCCTGCTCCTGCTCGGCAGGGCACAGCAGCACTTTGTCACATGCTCTGCCAGAGGGTGGCGTCCCGTTCCTGGCCACTCACAGCGTGTCCTCTCCCCCTTGTATTCCTGCAGCCTCCAAGCAAACGTACATCAGCTACAGCAACCATGCAATCTAGCAGCAGCAGGAGGCCCTGGACCCCAGAGCCTGGGTCCCCGCTTTGCTGCAGAGAGACGCCCATGCTGTCCCCATGGCGGACAGCAGGACGAAACCAGATCCAGCCTGCACAAAACAGAACCGTCTCAGAACCGGACTCTTTTTTCCTTTTGTTTGGGAGGACCAGGCATAGACAAACGATTGCTGCACCAACACATCAGGATAGGTTCTTTGGGGGGGGGGGGGGGGGGTGCAACCATCCTGACAGCGAGGTCCCGGGAAGGGTCGGAGGCGGGGGCCCATCACGTTTCCAAGGAAACCGGGGGGGGGAGAGGCCCGGGGGGGGTATTCCTTCTGGAGTTTAGGGG